>PVKP010006961.1:0-79821 GCA_004027715.1 Plecturocebus donacophilus | reverse complement strand
ACTCAGACCTGGAACAACTAGACTTAACAAATATTTACAGAACTCTCCTCCCCAAATCCACAAAACATACATTTTTCTATCACATTATACCTATTTTAAAAGTGACCACATAATTGGAAGTAAATCACTCCTCAGCAATTGCATAGCATTTCACAGGTTTAAATAAAATATTGGTTGGCTGCTCGTTTGTTATTTTCATCCCCTATTCCTTCCTGTCTCCATTGTTAAGCACAATTATTGGCATAAAAGAGGTTTTTAATCCCCATTTTTAGACTGCATTCTAGCCTGGGCAATAAAACAAGAATCCCACTCTCTCTCCCTCTTTCTCTTCCACTTTCTTTCTCTCTTTCATTCTTTTTTTTCTTTCTTTTGCTGTTTCTTTCTTTCTTTCTCCTTTTCTAAAAAAAAAAAAATGCAACACAAAGAAGAAATCCCCAATCACATTATAATCAAATTAGCAAAAAATAAAAGACAAATAATAAACCAGCAAGAGAAAAGAAACATATCACATTCAATGGAGCCCTAATACAGCTTTCAGCAGATTTCTCAGTGGGAACCCTGCAGGCCTGGAGAAAATGGGATGCTATATTAAAAGTGCTGAAGGAAGGCCAGGCATGGTGGCTCACACCTGTAATCCTAGCACTTTGGAAGGCCTAGGTGGGTGGATCACCTGAGGTCAGGAGTTCAAGATCAGCCTGGTCATCATGGTGAAACCCCATCTTTAAAAAAAAAAAAAAGTGCTGAAGGAAAAAAGGACTGCTAGCGAAGATTACTGTACCCAGTAAAGCAATCCTTCAAACATGAGGGAGAGATAAAGACTCTGCTTCTGAGGGAATTCATCAACATCAGCCCTGTATTAAAGGAAGTGCTAAAAGGATTTCTTCAATCTGAAGAAAAAAAAGAATGCTAACATGTAGGATCCAGT
Organism: Plecturocebus donacophilus; assembly: GCA_004027715.1. Lineage (NCBI taxonomy): Eukaryota > Metazoa > Chordata > Mammalia > Primates > Pitheciidae > Plecturocebus > Plecturocebus donacophilus. Next base: position 78,896 of record PVKP010006961.1, on the reverse strand, counting down.
CCTGCAGGGTCCTTTGAACCCCTCTCTGCTGGTGTGGAGATGAGAAATAAGAGATACAAGACCCAGAGATAGAGAAAAGAGAGTTTGGGTCCAGGGGTCCACTGCCAACCAAAACTAGGAGTCCCAGCAGTGGCCCCGAGTGCCTGGATGCTCTGACTTTTGTTGAGTACAAAGCTAAGGACAGGGTAGGTAGGGCATGGTGCAAAGCTGGGGGCAGGGTAGGTAGGGCATGGCATTGGTGGTCAGTGATAGGGTCAAGTACATCATGTGTCATATAGGTAGGGGCCCAAGGCTTTCTAGTAGCTGAGATGAGGTAAGGAGCATAATGTGACGGCACTTTTCCATACTTGTCAAGAAGGAACAAAGACATTAAGATTCATATTACTTTTACTGATTGTCTCTTCTAAGAAAAAAGGAACCAGGTGCAGAAGCAGAACATGAGAGTGGACGTGGAACATGACCACTGAAGCACAGCATCGCATAGAGACAATTAAGCCCGTAGATGTCTGCAGGCCTACCTGACAGCCATCAGGCCTACTGCAAGAGCTTGGAGGAGCAGAGTTTTCGCCTAACTCTCCCATGGAAGGACACTTCTCTGCCATCTTGGACGTCTCCTTTCCTAGCTGGCTAAACAGCAGGCGCTTTCCCAGTACTGGTGCTGCCACACAGCTGAGGTGCCCTCCAGCAGCCCTTACAGGGGCATGACAGAGGGCTTAAAGCATCTTGCCTCAGGGTCATTCCTTTCACAGTGTCACTCCAGGTTCACACTTTGAGACCTGAAAGGCATTAGTGAAAGAATTAAGATCACCTGTGAATAATAACTACTATGGTTATATCTCTAGTTATTTTCTTCTTCATTATTTATATGGAAATAGCCTGAGGCTTCTGACTCCTGCCTCAGCACTTATGGGGTCTCCCCCCTACACTAACATGTAACAAGAACACATCTGAAGGTATTAAACTTGCTGGTAAAAGAAAGAAAATAGGCAAATTCAGAATACTCTAATACTGTAACTAAACAATTTATATATTAAATATGAAGACTTAAAAATAAAACTATATTGGTTAAGAGATAGGCAACACAGAAATATGTAACAAGGATACCACATGCAAACAGAAACCAAAAAAGATCATGAGTAACTATACATATATCGCATAAAATCGACTTAAGAACAGTTTTAAAAAGACAAGGCAAGTATATAATGATAAAGAGGTCAAGGAAGAAAAAGGATATAACAATTGTAAATATATATGTACTCAACACCAGAGCACCCAAATATATAAAACAAATATTAATAGACCTAAAGGGATATATTAACTGGAATACAATACTAGAAGGGGTCTTTAACACTCCACATTCAACAATGAGCAGATCATCCAAACAAAAAAAAATTTAGAGATATTAAACTGCACTGTAGATCAAATGAACCTAATAGACATTTACAGAACATCCCATTCAACAGCTGCAGAATACACATTCTTCTCATCAGCACATAGAACAGTCTACAGGATAGACCATATGTTAGGTCACAAAACAAGTCTTAATAAATTTTTAAAAACTGAAATCATATCAGGTATCTTAAAGAACATACCGCTGAACAACAAGTGGGTCAATGGAGAAATTTAAAAGGAAATTTTAAAATTTCTTGAAACAAATGAAAACAGAAACACAATATACCAAAACCTATGGAATACAGCAAAAGTAGTTCTAAGAGGTAAGTTTATAAAAACAAATGCCTATGTCAGAAAAGTAGAACAATCTCAAATAAACAACCTAATGACAGACTTCAAGGGACTAGAGAAGCTAGAACAAACCCAACCCAAAAGTAGTAGAAGGAAAGAAATAATGAAAACTATAGCAGAAATAAAACTAAAAAAAAATACAAAGGATCAATGAAAAGAACATTATTTTTTAAATAATAAAATTGACAAAACTTTAGCAAGACTAAGAAGAAAAAGGAGAAAGCCCAAATAAAATCAGAGATGAAAAAGGAGACATTAAAACTGATACCACAGATATACAAAGGATCACTAGAGACTATTCTGAACAATTATATGCCAACAAATTGGTAAGCCTAAAATAAACAGATAAATTCCTGTACACATACAACCTGCCAAGATCGAACCATGAAGAAATAGAAAACCAGAACAGACCAGTAATAAGTAATAAGACTGAAACAGTAGTAAAATGTACTCTACCAAAGAAAAACCCAGCATCTGACAGCTTCACTGCTGAATGCCCCCAAACATTTAAAGAACTAATATCAATTCTATTCAAAATATCCCCAAAAATTGAAGAGGAGCAAATACTTCCAAACTCATTGTACAAGCCCAGCATTACTGTGATCCCCAAACCACACAAGGACACATATACAAAAAGAAAACTACAGGCTTATATCCATGATAAGCATAGATGCAAAAATCCCCAACAAATACTAGCAAGTCAAATTCAACAACACATTAAAAAGATCGTTCATTTTGATTACGTAGGATTCATCCCAGGAATGCAAGGATGGTTCCAAATACACAAATCAATAAACGTGTCATACTAACAGAATCAAGAACAAAAACAAATGACCATTTCGATAGATGCTGAAAAACCATTTGATAAAATTCAATCCTTTTATGATTAAAAAAAATAATAAAAAATAAAAATTAAAAATAAAAATTAAAAAAATAAAAATTCTTTTATGATTAAAAAAAAACCCTGAACAAACTGAGTATAAAAGGTGCATACTTCAGAACAATAGAAGTCATATATGACAAACTCACAGCTAACATCATACTGAATGGGGAGAAATTGAAAGCCTTTCCTGTAAGATCTGGAACAAAACAAGGATGCCCACTTTCACCAACTTTATTTGACACATTTTTGGAAGTTCTAGCCAGAAAAATTAAGTAAGAGGTAGAAATAAAAGGCATCTAAATTGGAAATAAGTCACATTATCCTTGTTCACAGATTACATGATCATATGTTTAGAAAAACCTAAAGATTCCATTTAAAAAAACCGTTAGACCTGATAAATTCAGTAAAGTTTCAGGATACAAAATCAACATACAAAAATTAGTAGCATTTCTTTACACCAGCAGCAAATAACCTGAAAAATAAATGAAGAAAGCATCCCATTTATAATAGCTTGTAAAGAAAAAAAACCTAGAAGTAAACTTAACCAAAGATGTGAAAAATCGATACAATGAAAATGAAGAAAACAGCAGACCTGCCCCCACCTCTGAGCAGCCACTACCAGCAGAGTAAATGTGTACAGAAGGTGTACATAGTCGTGTGCCCACCAGCACCCTACCCCCATGCTACCGCCACCATCAGTGCAATTGTGTACTCTTAAACATCAGTATTATACATCAGTATAATAAACTCTTATACCTAAGTATTGTAAAACACTGATGAGAGAAATTAAAGAGGGCACACATACAAAATGGAAAGATACTTCATGGTCATGGATTGGAAGAATTAATATTGTTAAAACGTCTGTACTACCCATGGCAATCTACAGATTCAGTGCAACCTCTATCAAAATATCAATGACATTCTTCACAGAACTAGAAAAAGCAATTCTAAAATTAGTATGGAACCACAAAAGACCCCAAATACCCAAAAACAATCCTGAGCAAAAAGAACAAAGCTGGAGGCATCAAACTTCTGTACTTCAAGATATACTACAAAGCTATAATAACCAAAACAGCATGGTATTGGCAAAAAAACGGACACATAGAACAATGGAGCAGAATAGAGAACTCAGAAATAAATGTATGCATTTACAGCCAACTCATTTTCAACAAAGACGCCAAAAACATACACTGGGGAAAAGACAATCTCTTCAATAAATAGTGCTGGAAAAACTGGATATTCATATGCAGAAGAATGAAACTTGATGTCTGTTTCTCACCGTATACAAAAATGAAATTAAAGTAAATTAAAGACTTAAATGTAAGACCTGAAACTATAAACCTACTAGGAGAAAACACTGGAGAAACACTTCAGATCATTGGTCTGGGCAAATGTTTTATTAAGACCTCAAAAGGTCTTATAAAATACAACACAAGAGTGCAAAAGTACAAACAGACAAATGGCATTACATCAAGCTACAAAGCTTTTACACAGCAAACAATCAGTAGAATGAAGAGAAAACTTACAGAATGGGAGAAGGTATTTGCAAACTATTTATCTCATAAGGGATTATAACCAGAATATATAGAGAACTCAACTCATTAGCCAAAAAAATTGATTTAAAAATAGGCAAATGATCTGAATATACATTTCACCAAGCCGACATACAAATGACCAACAGAGATGAAAAAATGTTCATCTCTAATCATCAGGAAAATGCAAATTGAAACCACAATGAGATATCATCTCACTCCAGTTAAACTGGCTATTATCAAAAAGACAAAAAATATGCAGATGAGGATATGGAGAAAGGGAAACTTTTATACACTTGTTAAAAAAACACTTCAGACAAATTTAATGGAGTTTAATTGATCAAGAAAAAAAATGATTTACAAATCAGGCAGCCCCCAGAATCACAGCAGATTCAGAGGGACTCCAGGGATGCCTCATGGTCAGAACAAATTTATAGACAAAGGAGCATGATGTACAGAAATTAGAAGTGAAGTACAGAAACAGCTGGATTGGTTACCGGTTGATGTTTGCCTTATTTGAACACAGTTTGAACACTGAGGAGTATATGAGTGGTTGAAGTATGGCTGCTGGTATTGGCCAGGACTCAGCTATTGTTACAGGCACATACTCCTAAGTTAGGTTTTTGGTCTTGTCTACCTATTAAGTTATGTTACAGTTCATCCATAAGGATTCAAATATAGAAGTACATAGTCCTTCTCAGACCATATTTAGTTTGCTTTAACATACCATTGGTAGGAATGTAAATTAGTATAGACGCTATGGAAAACAATATGGAGGTTCCTCAAAAAAAAAAAAAAAAAAAAAAAGCTCTACCACAGGCTCCAGCAATTCCACTGTTGGTTATATATCCAAAAGAAAAGAAATCACTATGTGGAAGAGATATCTGCACGCCCATGTCTATTGCAGCATTATTCAGAGTAGCCAAGATATGGAATCAATGTTAAGTGTCCATCAGCAAGTGAATGGGTAAAGAAAATGCAGCGCTTATACACAGTGAAATATTTATTATTCAGCCATAAAAAGTGATGAAATTCTGTCATTCGCAGCAACATGGATGGAACTAGACTTGTTAAGTGAAACAAGCCAGACACCAAAAGACAAATATCACATGTTCTCACTTATGTGGAAACTAAAAAAGTTGATCTCATGAAAGTAGAGAGTAGAATAGTGGTTACCAGAGGCTGAGAATGGTACAGGGGAAGAGGGAATGAAGAGAGGTTGGTTAATGAGTACAAAAACACAATTAAAAAGAAGGAACAAGTTGCAGTGTTCAATAGCATAGCAGCGTGATTACAATGAATAATAATTTCTTGTATGTCTCAAAATAGCTATAGAAAAAGATTTGGAATGCTCCCAACAACAAGAAATGGTAAGTGTTTGAGGTGTCGGATATACTGATTACCCTTAATTTGATTATTATACATTTATATGCATGTATCAAAGTATCACATGTGCCTGCATAAATATGTACAATTATTGTATATCAATAAAAATATCAGATACAAAAAACAAATATTCCATATAATCATCACCAACAACAACAAAAAAAGAGAAATCTAATAATGGTGAGAACAGGCTGCTGATGAGTCGATCAGGCAGCCTGCCTGTACTCTCCCTCTGCTGCAGCCTTGCCATGCAGCCTTTGCTCACAGGTACTCACCCACAGCCAATCCCCACATTGCTTTGCTGTTGCACGTGTGCACAGGTGGACCTAGCCTTCCCTTCCATGCCAGTGCACCTGTGTGTGTGCACCCTGTCATGCCACTGCTGCTGGTATGAGTGCACCCCCCCCACACTGCCATTGTCATGAGAGTATTGGCGGGCATGGAATCCACCAGTACCACCCCACCCGCACCCCAGCCCTGCACCAGGGCAGCTGGCACAAAACTAGGCACAGAAAACAGCAGACCTGCCCCCAGCTCTGAGTGGCCACTGCCACCAGAGTGAATGTGCACAGAAGATGTACATAGTCCTATGCCCACCAGCACCCTGCCCCATGCTAACACCACCGTCAGTGCAAATGTGAACACAGTTGCTGGCAGGGGCTCCCATCCCCAGAGCCATACTGCCACCATCACTGCTGTGAATGCCCGCACAGAGGCCAGCATCCCAGCACCCACTGGCGCCCTGCTGCAGCTCATGAGTGTGCATCCTATTGTGCTGCTGCTGCCACTGCTGCTGGCATATGCAAATGAGGACAGATTCTGCTGCCACTGCCCTGTGAAGTACTTTGGCTGGCACCAGCCATTGTAGCATTGTGACTAGCAGTCTGGGAGCACCTCTGCCTCTCCAGCACAGCAGGTTCCTAACCTCAGGGAGCCAGAGATCAAAGCTAGGGCCTAATACCTGTCCCCTAGAGTTAGAGCACACTGTCCAGAAGTCCTTAGCTAAGCCTTGGTCCCCTAAAGTCTTCTAGTAACAAAGCCAGTAGATTGCAATCACCTTATATAATGATCAAACCCCCAAGGTTACCAAATAGGATAAAATAAAATAAAAAAAAATCCAAACAACAACAACTTCAAAGATAGAGGGAACATCAGCCCACAAGGATGAGAAAGAACCAGCTGAAGAACTCTGATAACTCAAAAAGCTAGAGTGTCTTCTTTCCTTCAAATAACTGCACTAGTTCACCAGCAATGATTCTTAGCTGAGCTGAGATGGCTGAAATGACAAATAGAATTCAGAATATGGATAGGAATGAAGATCAAGATTCAGGAGAACATTGAAATGTAATCTAAAGAAGCTAAGAATCACAATAAAATGATACAGGAGCTGACAGACAAAATAGCCAATATAGAAAATAATGTAACTGATCCGATAGAGCTAAGAAACACTACAAGAATTTTGTAATACAATCGCAAGTATTAACAGTAGAATAGACAAGCTGAGGAAAGAATCTCAGAGCTTGAAGACTGGATTTCTGAAATAAGACAGTGAAGACTGGATTTATGAAATAAGACAGTAAGTGAATTGAAAAGAAACAAACAAAACTTCCAAGAAATATGGGGTTATGTAAAGAGACTAAATCTCTGACACACTGGCATCCCTGAAAGAGAGGGGGAGAATGGAAGCAATTTGGAAAATATATGTCAGGATATCATCCATGAAAACTTCCCCAACCTAGCTATAGAGGCCAACATTCAAATCAGGAAATGCAGAGAACCCCTGCAAAATACTTCACAAGAAGATAATCCCCAAGATACATAATCATCAGATTCTCCAAGGTCAAAACGAAAAAAAAGCTAAAGGCAGCTAGAGAGAAAGAACAAGTCACCTATAAAGAGAAGCCCATCAGACTAACAGTGGACCTCTCAACAGAAACCCTACAAGCAAAAAGCAACTGGGGGCCTATGTTCAACATTCTTAAAGAAAAGAAATTTCAACCAAGAATTTCATATCCAGCCAAAGTAAGCTTCATAAGCAAAGGGGAAATGAAATCCTTTTCAGACAAGCAAATGTGGAGGGAATTTGTTACCACCAGGCCTGCCTTACAAGAACTCCTGAAAAAAATCACTAAATATGGAAAGGAAAGATAGTGACCAGCCACTAGAAAAACACAAAGTACACAGACCAGTGATACTATAAAGCAACCACACAAACAAGTCAGCATAATTAACAACTAACGACATGATGACAGGATCAAATATACACATATCAATACTACCTGTGAATGTAAATGGGCTAAATACCCTAATTAAAAGGCACAAAGTGGCAAGCTGGGGAAAGAAGCAAGACCCAATGGCATGCTCTCTTCAAGAGATCCATCTCACATGCAGTGACACTCAAGTGACACTCATGGGATCAAAATAAAGGGATGGAGAAAAATATACCAAACAGATGGAGAACAAAATAGCAGGGGTTGCAATCCTAATTTCAGGCAAAACAGACTTTAAACCAATATTAAAAAAAAAAAAAAAGACAAGGGCATTGGATAATGGTAAAGAGTTCAATTTAACAAGAAGACCTAACTATCCTGAATATATATGCACCCAACACAGGAGCACTGAGATTCATAAAGCAAATTCTTAGAGACTTTTTAAGAGACTTAGACTCTCACACAATAATAGTGGGAGACTTTGGCTGGATGCAGTGGCTCATGCCTGTAATCTCAGCACTTTGGGAGGCTGAGGCAGGAGGATCATGAGGTCAGAAGTTCAAGACCAGCCTGGCCAAGATGGTGAAACCCCATCTCTATTAAAAATACAAAAAATAGCCATGCATGGTGGCAGATGACTGTAATTCCAGCTACTCAGGTGGCTGAGGCAAAGAATTGCTTGAACCTGGGAGGTGGAGGTTGCAGTGAGCTGAGATCACACCACTGCACTCCAGCCTGGGTGACAGAGTGAGACTCTGTCTCAAAAAAATAAAATAGTGGGAGACTTCAACACCCCACTGACAGTATTAGACAAATAATCAAGGCAAAAAATTAACAAAGATATTCAGGACGTACCTCAACACTGGACTGAATGGATCTGGTAGACATCTACCACCTAGAACTCTCCACCCAGAAGCAAGAGAATATACATTCTTCTTATCTGCACATGGCACGAACTCTAAAATGAACCACACAATCAGACATAAACCAATCCTCAGCAAATGCAGAACAGAAATCATATCAACCGCTATTTCATACCACAGTACAATAAAAATAGAATTCAAGACTAAGAAAATTGCCCCAAGCCATAAAACTATATGGAAATTAAACAACATGCTCCTGAATGACTTTTGAGTAAATAATGAAATTAAGGCAGAAATCAAAAAGTTCCTTGAAACTAGTGAGAACAAAAATACAACAAACCAGAATCTCTGGGACACAGCTAAGGCAGTATTAAGAAGGAAGTTTATAGCACTAAATGCCCACATCAGAAAGTAAGAAAGATATCAAATTAACAACCTAATATCACGTCAAAAAGAACTAGAGAAGCAAGAGCAAGCCAACCCCAAAGCTAACAGAAGGCAAGAAATAACCAAAATCAGAGCTAAAGCGAAGGAGATTGAGACATGAAAAGCCATTCAAAACATAAGTGAAGCCAGCATCTGATTTTTTGAAAAAATTAATGAGACCACTAACTAGATTAATAAAGAAGAAAAGAGAGATGTTCCGAATAAACAACCAGAAATGACAAAGGGGATATTATCACTGATCCCACAAAATCCAAATAACCATCAGAATATTATGAACACCTCTATGCACACAAACTAGAAAATTTTGAAGAACTGGATAAATTCCTGGACATTCCACACCCTGCCAAAACTGAACCAGGAAGAAATTGAATTCCTGAACAGACCAATAATGAGCTTTTGATATTGAAACAGAAATAAATAGCTTACCAGTCAATAAAAGCCTTGGACCAGATGGATTCACAGCTGTATTTGCCAGATGTAGGAAGAAGAGCTGGTACCATTCCTACTGAAACTATTCCAAAAATTGAGGAGGAGAAATTCCTCCCCAACTCATTCTATGAGGCTAGCATCATCCTGATACCACAACCTGACACAGCCATATTTTTTTTTTTAAAAAAGGCCAATATCCTTGATCAACATAATCCAGCAGCATAATAAAAAGCTAATTCACCACAATCAAGTAGGCTTTATCAAGTAGACTGGGATACAACGTTGGTTATGCTAATCAATAAACACGATTCATCACATAAACAGAACTAAAGACAAAAACCACATTATCATCTCAATAGATGTAGAAAAGGCTTTCAGTAAAACTCAACATCCCTTCATGTTAAAAACTCTCAACAAACTAGATATTGAAGGAACATAGCTGAAGATAATAAGAGCCATCTGTAACAAACCCACAGCCAGTATCATACTACACTAAATGGGCCAAAGCTGGAAGCATTCCCCTTGAAAACCAGCACAAGACAACGATGCCCTCTCTCACCACTCCTATTCAACATAGTATTAGAAGTGCTGACCAGAGCAGTCAGGCAAGAGAAGAAAATAAAGGACATCCAAATAGGAAGAGAGGCAGTCAAATTATCCCTGTTTGCAGATGACATGATTCTACATCTAGAAAATCCCATATTCTCAGCCCAAAAGCTCCTTAGGCCAATGAACAACTTCAGCAAGGCTTCAGGATACAAAATCAACATACAAAAATTACTGGCATTCCTATACATCAAAAAGAGACAAGCAGAAGGCCAAATCAGGAATGGACTTCCATTCACAATTACTACAAAAGGAATACAACACCTAGGAACACACCTAATCAGGGAGGTAAAAGATCTCTACAATGAGAACCACAAAACACTGCTCAAAGAAATGAGAGAAGACACAAACATATTGAAAATCATTTCATGTTCACGGAGAGAAAGAATCAATATCATTAAAATGGCCAAAGCAATTTACAGATTCAATGCTATTCCTATCGAACTATGACATTCTTCACAGAACTAAAAAAACTATTTTAAAATTTACATAGAACTTTAAAAAGGCCCAAATAGTCAAGGCAATCCTAAGAAAAAAGGGGACATCACACTACTAGGCTTCAATCTATACTACAGGGCTACGATAACCAAAACAGCATAGGAATGGTACAAAAACAGACATATAGACCAATGGAACAGAATAGAGAGCCCAGAAATAAGGCTGCACACCTACTACCATCTGATCTCTGATCTTCGACACAGCTAACAAAAACAAGCTATGGGGAAAGGACTCTCTATTCAATAAATGGTGCTACATATGGTTAGCCATATGCAGAAAATTGAAACTGTACCCCTTCCCTACGCCATATGCAAAAATCAACTCAAGATGGATTGAAGACTTAAATGTAAAACCCAAAACTATATAAACCCTGGGGGACAACCTAGGCAATGCCATTCCGAACATGGGAACAGGCAAAGATTTTATGATTAAGATGGGAAAAGCAATTGCAACAAAAGCAAAAATTGACAAGTGGGATCTAATTAAACTTAAGAGCTTCTGCACACCAAAAGAAACCATCAGTAGTAAACAGACAACCTATAAAGTGGGCAAAAATATTTCCAAACTATGCATCTGAAAAGGTCTAATATCCAGCAGCTATAAGGAACTTAAACATATTTACAATAGACAAACCCACCCCCATTAAAAAGTGGGCAAAGGACATGAACAAACACTTTTCAAAAGAAGACATACATGCAGCCAACAAGCATATGAAAAAACACTCAGCATCACTGATCACTAGAAAAATGCAAATCAAAACCACAATGAGATACCATCTCACAACAGCACAACCGATCAGAATGGCTATTAAATATTAAAAAAAAAAAGATGCTGGTGAGGTCGCAGAGAAAAGGGAACATTTATACACTGTTGGTGGAGTGTAAATTCGTTCAACTGGGGTGGAAAGCAGTGGGATAATTTCTCAAAGAGCTAAAAGCTGAGCTACCATTCAACCTAGCAATCCTATTACTGGTATATACCCAAAGGAATATAAATCATTCCATCATAAAGATATGCACACGAATGTTAATGCAGCACTATATTCACAATAGCAAAGACATGGAATCAACCTAAATGCCCATAAATGGGAGACTGGATAAAGAAAATGTGGTACATACACACCCTGGAATACTATGCAGCCATAAGAAAGAATGAGATGTGTCCTTTGCAAGAACATTGAGGGAGCTGGAGACCGTTATCCTTAGCAAACTAACACAGAAACAGAAAACCAAATGCCACATGTTCACTTATAAGTGGGAGCTACATGATGAGAATGCATAGACACACAGAGGGGAACAGACGTGAGGCCTACTGGGGGGTGGGGGAAGGGAAAGAACCAGAGAAAAACAACTACTGGGTAATAGGCTTAGTACCTGGGTCTCAAAATAATTTGTACATCAAACCCCCATGACCTGAGTTTACCTATGTAAAAAAAACCTGCACGTGTATTCCTGAACCTAAAATAAAGGTGTTTTAAAAAATAAAAAAGGATTAGGCCTTACAAAAGTACATGCACTTGGTGGTCACAAAAAGAAAAGATGTCAATTCATGGACCGTAGGAGCCCCGTGAACTTGGCTGGGCTGTGGTTGAGGAGCTCATGTTTATTGCTTTCAGTTGAAGTGGCCAGAGAGGTGCGGCATGTGGAGTCAAACAAGGGGCCAGCGAAGCTGAGAGGGGTACAGTTGCCCCTTGAACAATGCAGGTGTTAGGGCCACTGACACTCTCCCTCCCCCACTCAGGCAAAAATCTGTGGCTAACTCTTGAATAACTTTTGACTCTCCCCAAATTTATCTATTAATTATTGTTGACCGGAGGCCTTACCAAGAGCATAAATAATTGATTAGCACATTTTGTTGGCGGTGTGTATCATATACTGTATTCTTACAATAAGGTAAGCTAGAGAAAAGACAATGTTACTAAGAAAATCATAGCAGAAAATATATTTACTGCTATGATTAGTAAATATATTTGTATACTTATATGTATAATATATAATATGTATACTAATATGTATTAGTAAATACATTAGGTGGAAGTGGATCAACATAAAGATCTTTATCCCCATCGTCTTCACCTTGAGCAGGCTGAGGAGGAGAAGGAAGAGCAGGAGTTGGTCTTGCTGTCTGAGGGGCGTCAGAGGGTGCAGGAGAGGCAGGCACACTCCGTGTAACTTTTGTTGACAAAATCTGTGTATTAGCGGGTCTGCACAGTTCAAACCCATGTTGTTCAAGGGCCAAGGCTAATTCCAGAGGCAGCTGATGCAGGGAGGGGAGTTGGGAGCAGCTCTTCCTAGGAGAAAGGCCAGCTCTTCAGTTGGAAAACAAGCTTTTGTGATCCTTTCTGAGCCCCTTTCCCTTTCTTAGTGTTGACTAAGAGTTTATGATTCACGGTTGGGGAAAAAGCCACTTCCCTTTATATTTTAAAGTTCTTGCTGTACTTACAGGAAATTTTGTATCTTACACCCACACATTTAGTAAAATGAAGGCCAAATGAAGTTTTAACAAACAAGAAAAGATAAAATATATAAATACCCCACTCTTGTCTCTCAGGAAATGAAGAATTATTTTATTTTTATTTTGCTTTTTAAGTAATGGTAATGGTAATACCGAGCTTGTATCTATTTAGGCAAGACAAATATGACGTCATGTTTTTTGTTTTTTGTTTTTTTTTAAAGACTCAGTCTCTTGCCCCCAGGCTGGAGTGCAGTAGCGCGATCTTGGCTCACTGCAACCTCTGCCTCCTAGGTTCAAGTGACTCTCCTGCCTCAGCCTCCCCTCCTAAGTGGCTGGAATTACAGATGCCTGCCACCACACCCAGCCAATTTTTGTATTTTTAGTAGAGACGGAGTTTCATCATGTTGGCCAGGCTGGTTCTTGAACTCCTGACCTCAGGTCATCCGCCCGCCTAGGCCTCCCAAAGTGCTGGGATTACAGGTGTGAGCCACTGTGCCTGGCTTTAAAGAACCTTGGTCTCCACAATCATTTTTTTTTTTTTTTTGAGATGGAGTCTCGCTCTGTTGCCCAGGCTGGAGTGCAGTGGCATGGTCTCAGCTCACTGCAACCTCTGCCTCCCAGGGTCAAGTGATTCTCCTGCCTCAGCTCCCCTAGTAGCTGGGACTACAGACATGAGCCAGTATGCTCAGCTGATTTTTGTATTTTTAGTAGAGACAGGGTTTCACCATGTTGGCAAGGCTGGTCTTGAACTCCGGACCTCAGTGATCCACCTGCCTCGGCCTCCCAAAGTGCTGGGATTACAGGTGTGAGTTATGTTTTTGAGATTTAAGAAAAACTCTATATTCTGTTTGCCACCTATGTAAAAAACCTGCACATGTATTCCTGAACCTAAAATAAAGGCTTTTTAAAAAATAAAAAAAAAGATTAGGGCTTAAAAAGTACATGCACCTGATGGTCACAAAAAGAAAATATGCAAATTCATGGACTGTAGGAGTTCAGAGGTTGGAGAGGGTGCAGGAGAGGCAGGCACACTCCGTGTAACTTTTGTTGACAAAATCTGTGTATTAGCGGATCAGCACAGTTCAAACCCATGTTGTTCAAGGGCCAAGGCTAATTCCAGAGGCAGCTGATGCAGGGAGGGGAGTTGGGAGAAGCTCTTCCCAGGAGAAGGTCCAGCTCTTCAGTTGTAAAACAAGCTTTTGTGATCCTTTCTGAGCCCCTTTCCCTTTCTTATGCTTAGCTGAGCTCAGTTTAAACAGTTTTATTTGAGAATAAAACAGACATTGTAGTAATTACTAACACATCTGCATTATCTCTTAAACTGAAGCATCTGATCTAATAGAGATGCCATTTTGCAATATTCTGATATTGAAGACTTCAGACTGCTCCCTCTGCTTCCTCAGTTTTCTTAAGAGGCTGTGGAATCTCAGGGATTGCTATCAAGGGTCAGCTTCTTTAATGATGTTTCCATCAATGTCTGGGCAGTTGGAGGTAAGCCTAGCTCAAGGGCAGCTAATTAACTCCATCTGTGCATGTCTATGCTTCAAGATAACAGCCTTTAGACAAATAGAGCCATGGAGTCAGGAACATGTCTCACCATCGTCTTGTTCTTGACTTTAATATCAGAGAAAAATGTTTTCATCTGTATTTAAATATAAACTTAAACTGACATAATTTTAATATGTAGATCTTCTGATTTTTCTTTCAGTGGACTATTGCAACATTTTTTACTAATTCATTCTCAACTACCAATATCTTTCATATAGAAGATATTCAATAAATATTTATTGAAAGAACATGTGTGAAACCAATTTTTTTGCATTCATCTGGGTGAAAGGTTTGCCTCTACACTTTTATGCAACCCTAAGAACTCACTGAAATTGCACTCTAGTGCAGCCGGTTTTAGCCTGTGTCTCATTCTCTGCCAAAGGCCTGATAAATTCCATGCCTATCTATTGGCAATATAAACTCCGTGATGCTGAGGGATGCCTTTCTCAATTAAGTTTACATTTTTGGAAGATAGTACATTTCTATCTTCCAAACCCTTCTTACTAAACAAAACATAGCTTTAGTAAGTCTATATAATGATTTATATAAGCAATTACTCATACAACAGCAGGCAGTGAGTCTTTGCAGAAGAGAGTTAAAGGCAGATAGGTCTGAAGAAAATGGTCATGGGCAGAAAACAGTTCAAGAACTTCTTTAGCAGCCTAGAGTTGGAAAATTCGATAGTCAACTTAATCTGGGATGATACAAGTCTCTTTGACCATTTTAGGCCTTCTATATGGAAGAAGGCAATTAATCCTGGATTTTGTAAGCATTAATAAATACATGGACTTGATTACGTCTATTGGAGGAAAACTATACCTAATGCCTTTTTGAAAACATCCTTAATAACAATGACATAGACTGGTGAAAACTTTTCGCAGTAGGTAATTGAAAGGGCCGGGTTTATATGGAGATTATATATACATACACACACACACACACACAAACACACACACATATTACATATATATCTCCATATATATGTGTATGTGTATATATATATACACACAGAGAGATAGTTGTGTGTGTATATAGATTGACATAAATATTTATATAGTATACATATTTATATAGTGTATGTCCATATAAACCTAGAATTTCAATTGTCTTTTACAAAAAGTTTTTGTGTGTTTTAAGAAATTCTAAACTGTATTTGTGATCAGAACTTCACACTTCCTCTAGTGGAAGAAGAAAATATTTTTTCCTTTACAATTCTGTACCTTGCATGAACTATGGTTATTGCTGTAACTGATCTACATTTGAATGTTGCAGCCCTCATAACATCTATCAAATCCTTCTGCATGTCTATAAACCTCAGTTATTTGTGAAGGTGGATTGTTCAGAGACAAGGATTTTCAGCCAATAGATCAAAAGATAAATGATTTCAGGTTTTCATTAAGGCTTTGTCTGGCAGTAGGTTAGCCTTCTGAAGTTTTGAAATAAACACCTTCAGCAGGTCGCAGTGGCTCATGCTTGTAATCCCAGCACTTTGGGAGGCCAAAGCAGGTGGATCACAAGGTCAGGAGTTCGAAACCAACCTGGCCAACATAGTGAAACCCTGGGCGACAGTTTGAGACTCCATATCAAAAAGAAAAAGGAAAGCAAGAAAGCAAGAAAGACTTTCACTGGGGCAAGTGGGTAATTCATACATGAAGCAGTAGAAAAGTGTCTTCTTTTATAGCAATGAATGGCAGGTTTATAGATGTTAATTCTTAAAGAGAAAGAATGACTAGGAGTATCTACTTTGTTTTCACAGATCATCAAAGCCAGACAGAGCAGATTGCAGTCTCTGTGGCCACTTCTCCATGCTGTCTATTCTCTTTGTGTACTGTTGCTCACTGTTTAAGAGCTCTCTGGGGTAAAACAATGCCGACATCTCTGGATTCTGCAATGGGAAGGAAGTATTTTGTTTGTTTGTTTTTTCTAAAGAATAGTATCTTTGTGACCATGATCACAAAAGATCATAGACTTGATAGATATGCCAGATAAACCGAGAAAGCCTAGAAAAAGTCACCTGTAAGAATGAGGGGAAAGCATTTGATCCTAATTTTCTGCATTTTATTATTAGAAAAATCTAATGTTAAGATAATCAAGTTTTAGCAATACTTCATTTGTATTGTAAAGTATTATAACCATACAGAAAAGTATACAATACAAATTTCAATGAATTCAATAAATTACTGTGGAACAAATACCCATAAAATCATCACCTGAGTAAAAATATGAACAAATCAAATCTCAGTGGTTTCCTTTGTACCCAGTCCCAATCATCACTATTCCTGTCTCCTTGAAATAACCAATGTCCTGACTTCTAAGACTTATAATTTAGTTTTGTCTATTTGAAGATTTTTATAAATGGAATTATAGAGTATTATTTTTCCTTCTTTTCACTCAATGTTTATGAGATTTATCCATATTGATAAATGTAACTATAGTTTCAGTTTGTTCATTTTCATTGTTGTGTATTATTCAATTGTACAAATATGACACAATTTATTCATTCTGCTGGTAATGGACATTTGGGTTGTTTCCTGGTTTGGACTCTTAAAAATGACGCTGCTGTGAACATTTATATATATGTCTCTTGGTGCACATGTGCACACATTTTTTGGGGGATATACATCTAGAAGTGGAATTACTGGATTAAAGAGTATGAATATGTTCCTCTTAGTAGATAATCCAAATTGTTTTCCAAAGTAATTGCACTAATTTACACACCCACTAGCAAGGGGGTTCATGTTGCTCCACCAGCTTGGTATTGTCAATTATTTTAATTTTTGACTTGCTGGTAGGTGTAAAATGTCTCATGCCAGGCGAGGTGGCTGATGCCTGTAATCCCAGCACTTTGGGAGCTCAGGTGGGTGGATTACCTGAGATTGTGAGTTTGAGACCAGCCTGACCAACATGGAAAAACCCCGTCTCTACTAAAAATACAAAATTAGGTGGGCGTGGTGGCGCATGCCTGTAATCCCAGCTACTCAGGAGGCTGAGGCAGGAGAATCGCTTGAATCCGGGAGACGGAGGTTGCAGTGAGCTGAGATTGTGCCATTGCACTCCAATCTGGGTAACAAGAGCGAAACTCCATCTCAATTAAAAAAAAAAAAAAAAAAAAAGATTTCTTACTACAGTTATGATTTACATTACACTGATAACTAATGGAGCTGAGCACCTTTTTAGGTGCTTATTTCCCAATAGATATATGTATTTGTGAAATTCCTATTCATGTTTTTTACGTAGTTTTCTACTGGGTTTTCTTTTCTTAAATTATAGTTTTTTAGGTAGTATTATG
The DNA here is from genome assembly GCA_004027715.1 of Plecturocebus donacophilus. NCBI lineage: Eukaryota > Metazoa > Chordata > Mammalia > Primates > Pitheciidae > Plecturocebus > Plecturocebus donacophilus. The sequence goes on along the minus strand of PVKP010006961.1, from coordinate 61,008 downwards.
GATACAAGCTCGTTGTTGGTAACGTGTTACAAATAACCTTCCATTGTGACTTGCTTTTTTCACTCATTTAATGTTGTCTTTTAATAAACAGAAGTTTTCTATTTTAATAATGTCCAATTTATTAATAATTTCCTTTAAGGGTGTAGATTTTTTTCTATCCTTCTAAGAAATCTTGGTGGTGCATGGTGGCTCATGCCTATAATCCCAGCACTTTGGGAGGCCGAGGTGGGCAGATCACTTGAGGTCAGGAGTTCAAGACCAGCCTGGCCAACACGATGAAACCCCGTCTCTACTAAATGTACAACAATTAGATGGGCATGCTGGCGCATGCCTGTAATCCCAGCTACTCGGTAAGCTGAGGCAGGAGAATTGTTTGAACCCAGGAGGCAGAGATTGCAGTGAGCCGAGATCGCGCCATTGCACTTCAGCCTGGGCGTCAGGGCAAGACACCGTCTCAAAAAAAAAAAAAAATCTTTCCCTACCTTAAGATCATAATTACATCTCATCTTATTTTTTTAAATAAACTTTATTGTTTTGCTTGTCAATTTTAGAGCTACAGTTCGTCTGGAGTTGATTTTTATATGTGGTGTGCGACAGATGTGGAAAATTTAAATATTCTATTTAGGTTTTCAGTTAAACTCAGCATCATTTATCGACAAGACCCTCTTACCACACTATTGTGCAGTACCACCTTGTCCTATCAAGGGTGAATTATGTGTGGCTTAGTTTCTAGGCATTCTATGCTATTCTATTGGTCTGTTTGTCTATCTGACAAATACCTCATTGCTTTAATTAGTATATCTTTACAATAAAGTCTTGATATAATTTAGCACAGATCTTTTCATATTATGTTTTTGTTCAAAAGTATCTTGGCCATTTTGCTTTTGCATTTTCATATAATTTTAAAATCACTTAGTGAAATTCCTTGTGAAACTTAAGATTTTTATGGTGCCACATCAAATCTGTAGATCCATTTGAGGGGAATGAACATCTTCATGCTATTGAGTCTTCCAGTCTCTGAACATATAGTCCTCTACTTACTTGATTTTCTCAGTAATAGTTCATAGTTTTCTGTGTGGAGGTATTGTTCCATAAATTTTTAAATAGCTATTGCTAAATACTTGAATTTTTGGATGCTTTTATAAATATGTATCATCTTTAAATCTGTATATTTTAATTCTTGCTGACAATATTATTATGCCCTTCTAGCGGGTGTGAAGTGGCTTTCATTTGCATTTCCTAATGACTAATAATGTGGAGCATCTTTTAATATATTTATTAGCCATTCATATGTCTTCGACTCTTTTGCCCACTTTTAATATGATTGTCTTTTTATTATAGAATTGCAAGAGTTCTTCACATATTCTGGATACAAGTTCCTTATAAAATATATACTTTACAAATATTTTGGATTTTGTTTTTTATGGATATTTCTTTCTTTTTAAAAATATTTTATTGCACTTTAGGTTCTGGGGTACATGTGCAAAACATGCAGGATTGTTGCATAGGTACATGCATGGCAATGTGGTTTGCTGCCTCCATCCCCCCATCTCCTATATCTGGCATTTCTCCCCATGTTATCCCTCCCCAACCTCCCTACCCACCACTGTCTCTCCCCTATTCCCCCTCAACAGACTCCAGTGTGTGATGCTCCCCTCCCTGTGTCCATGAGTTCTCATTGTTCAACACCCACCTATGAGTGAGACCATGTGGTGTTTGATTTTCTGTTCTTGTGTCGTTTGCTGAGAATGATGCTTTCCAGATTCATCCATGTCCCTAGGAAGGACACAAACTCATCATTTTTTATGGCTGCATAGTATTCCATGGTGTATATGTGCCACATTTTCCCTGTCCAGTCTATCATAGATGGGCATTTGGGTTGGTTCCAGGTCTTTGCTATTGTAAACAGTGCTGCAATGTGTGCATGTGTCTTTATAACGGAATGATTTATAATCCTTTGGATATATACCCAGTAATGGGATTGCTGGGTCAAATGGAATTTCTATTTCTAGGTCCTTGAGGAATTGCCACACTGTCTTCCACAATGGTTGAACTAGTTTACACTCCCACCAACAGTGTAAAAGTGTTCCTATTTCTCCACATCCTCTCCAGCATCTGTTGTCTCAAGAATTTTTAATGATCGCCATTCTAGCTGGCGTGAGATGGTATCTCAATATGGGTTTGATTTGCATTTCTCTAATGACCAGTGATAATGAGCATTTTGTCATATGCTTGTTGGCCTTATAAATGTCTTCTTTTGAAAAGTGTCTGTTCACGTCCATTGCCCACTTTTGAATGGGTTTGTTTTTTTCTTATAAATCTGTTTTAGTTCTCTGTAGATTCTGGATATTAGCTCCTTGTCAAAAAAATTTTTCCCATTCTGTTGTTTGCCAGTTCACTCTAATGATTGTTTCTTTTACTGTGTAGAAGCCCTGGAGTTTAATTAGATTCCATTTGTCTATTTTGGCTTTTGTTGTCAATGCTTTGGGTGTTTTAGTCATGAAGTCCTTGCCTATGTCTATGTCCTGAATGTTTTTGCCTAGGTTTTCTTCTAGGGTTTTTATGGTGTTAGGTCTTGTGTTTAAGTCTTTAATCCATTTGGAGTTAATTTTGGTGTAAGGTGTCAGAAAGGGGTCCAGTTTCTGCTTTCTGCATGTGGCTAGGCAGTTATCCCAACACCATTTATTGAACAGGGAATCCTTTCCCCATTGCTTGTTTTTGTTGGCTTTGTCAAAGATCAGATGGTTTTAGATGTGTGGTGTTGCCTCTCTTCTGTTCCAATGGTCTATATCTCTGTTTTGGTACCAGTACCATGCTGTTTTGATTACTGCAGGCTTGTAGTATAGTTTGAAGTCAGGTAGCGTGATGCCTCCAGCTTTGTTCTTTTTGCTTAGGATTGTCTTGGCTATGCAGGCTTTCTTTTGGTTCCATATGAAGTTTAACTTGTTTTTTTCCAGTTCTGTGAAGCGGGTAATAGGTACCTTGATGGGGATAGCATTTAATCTATAAATTACTTTGGGCAGTATGGCCATTTTCATGATATTGATTCTTCCTAACCATGAGCATGGAATGTTTTCCCATCTGTTTGTGTCCTCTCTTATTTCCTTGAGCAGTGGTTTGTAGTTCTCCTTGAAGAGGTCCTTTAATCTTTTGTTGGTTATATTCCTAGGTATTTTATTCTCTTTATAGACATTGAGAATGGGAGTTTACTCTTGATTTGGCTCTCTTTAAGTCCATTATTGGTGTATAGGAATGCTTGTAATTTTTGCACCTTGATTTTGTATCCTGAGACTGCTGAAGTTGCTCATCAGTTTCAGGAGCTTTTGGACTGAGACGATGGGGTCTTCTAAATATACAATCATGTTGTCTGCAAATAGAGACCATTTGACTTCCTCCTTTCCTAATTGAATACCCTTTATTTCTTTTTCTTGCCTGATCACTCTAGCTAGAACTTCCAATACTTTATTGAATAGGAGTGGTGAGAGAGGGCAACCTTGTCTAGTGCCAGATTTCAAAGGTAATGCTTCCAGTTTTTGCCCATTCAGTATGATATTGGCTGTGAGTTTGTAGTTAATAGCTTTTATTATTATTATTATTATTATTTTTTGAGACGGAGTTTCGCTCTTGTTACCCAGGCTGGAGTGCAATGGCGCAATCTCAGCTCACTGCAACCTCTGCCTCCCGAGTTTGAGCAATTCTCCTACGTCAGCCTCCCGAGTAGCCGGGACTACAGGCTGTGCCACCATGCCCAGCTAATTTTTGTATTTTTAGTAGAGATGGGGTTTCACCATGTTGACCAGGATGGTCTCGATATCTTGACCTAGTGATCCACCTGCTTCGGCCTCCCAAAGTGCTGAGATTATAGGCGTGAACCACCACGCCTGGCCTAGCTTTTATTATTTTGAGATACATTCCGTTGATACCTAGTTTATTGAGTGTTTTTAGCATAAAGGGCTGTTGAATTTTGTCGAAGGCCTTCTCTGCATCTATTGAGAAAATCATGTGGTTTTTGTCTTTGGTTCTGTTTATGTGGTGGATTACATTTATAGACTTGCATATGTTGAGCCAGCCTTGCATCCCTGGGATGAAGCCTACTTGATCGTGATGGATAAGATTTTTGATGTGCTATTGCAATCGGTTTGCCAGTATTTTATTGAAGATTTTGCATTGATGTTAATCATGGATATTGACCTGAAGTTTTCTTTTTTAGTTGAGTCTCTTCCAAATTTCAGTTGCAGGATCATGTTGGTCTCATAAAATGAGTTAGGGATTATTTCCTCTTTTTGTATTGTTTGGAATAATTTCAGAAGGAATTCTACCAGCTCCTCTTTGTACATCTGGTAGAATTCAGCTGTAAACCCATCTGGAACTGGACTTTTTTTGGTTGGTAGGCTATTAATTGCTGCCTCAATTTCAGCCCTTATTATTGGTCTGTTCAGGGTTTCAACTTCTTCCTGGTTTAATCTTGGGAGAGTGCAAGTGTCCAGGAATTTATCCATTTCTTCCAGATTTACTAGTTTGTATGCATAGAGTTTTTTGTAGTAATATCTGATAGTAGTTCATATTTCTGTGGAATTGGTGGTCATATCCCCTTTATCATTTTTTATTGCATCTATTTGATTCTTCTCTCTTTTCCTTTTTATTAATCTGGCTAGCAGTCTATTTTGTTGATCTTTTCAAAAAACCAGCTCCTGGATTCATAGATTTTTTAAAGGTTTTTTTGTTTCTCTATCTCCTTGAGTTCTGCTCTGTTCTTAGTTATTTCTTGTCTTCTGCCAGCTTTTGAGTTTTTTTTTTTTTATCTTACTTCTCTAGCTCTTTCAATTTTGATAATAGATTGTCGATTTTAGATCTTTCCTCACTTCTCATGTGGGCATTTATTGCTATAAATTTCACTCTAGATACTTCTTTAAATGTGTCCCAGAGATTCTGGTGTGTTGTGTCTTCGTTCTTGTTGGTTTCAAAGAACATCTTTATTTCCACCTTCATTTCGTTGTTTATCCACTCGACATTCAGGAGCCAGTTGTTCAGTTTCCATGAAGTTGGGCTGTTTTGAGTGAGTTTCTTAATCCTGAGTCTAATTTTATTACACTGTGGTCTGAGAGACGTTTGTTATGATTTATGTTCTTTTGCATTTGCTGAGGAGTGATTTACTTTCAATTATATGGTTGATTTTAGAGTAAGTGTGATGTGGTACTGAGAATAATGTATATTCTGTGGGTTTGGGGTGGAGAGTTCTGTAGATGACTATTAGGTTCGCTTGGTCCAGATCTGCATTCAAGTCCTGGATATCCTTGTTGATTTTCTGTCTCATTGATCTGTCTAATATTAACAGTGGAGTGTTAATGTCTCCCACTATTATTGTGCAGGATTCTACATCTCTTTGTAGGTTGTTAAGAACTTGCTTTATGTATCTGAGTGCTCCTGTATTGGGTGCATATATATTTAGGATAGTTAGCTCTTCTCATTGTATTGATCCTTTTACCATTATGTAATGCCCTTCTTTATCTCTTTGGATCTTTGTTCATTTAAAGTCTGTTTTATCAGAGACTAGAATTGCAACCCCTGCTTTTTTTACTCTCCGTTTGCTTGGTAAATCTTCTTCCATCCCTTTATTTTGAGTCTTTTTGTGTCTTTGCACATGAGATGGGTTTCCTGAATACAGTACACTGATGGTTCTTGACTTTTTATCCAGTTTGCCAGTCTGTGTCTTTTGATTGGGGCATTTAGTCCATTTACATTTAAGGCTAATATTGTTATGTGTGAATTTAATCCTGCCATTTTGTTACTGGTTGGTTGTTTTGCCCTTTGGTTGGCACAGTTTCTTTATTGTGTCATTGGTCTTTACCATTTGGTACAGTTTTGCTGTGGCCGATACTGGTTATTCCTTTCTGTTTACTGCTTCCTTCAGGAGCTCTTTTAAGGCAGTTCTGGTGGCAGTGAAATCTCTCAGCAATTGCTTGTCCATAAAGGATTTTATTTCTTCTTCACTTATGAAGCTTAGTTTGGCTTGATATGAAATTCTGGGTTGAAAGTTCTTTTCTTTAAGGATGTTGAATATTGGCCCCCACTCTCTTCTGGCTTGTAGGGTTTCTGCTGAGAGATCCTCTGTGAGTCTGATGGGCTTCCCTTTGTGGGTAACCCGACCCTTCTCTCTGGCTGCCCTTAGCATTTTCTCCTTCATTTCAACCCCGGTGAATCTGACGATTATGTGCCTTGGGGTTGCTCTTCTTGAGAAATATCTTTGTGGTGGTCTCTGTATTTCCTTTATTTGAATGTTGGCCTGCCTTGCTAGGTTAGGGAAATTCTCCTGGATAATATCCTGAAGCATGTTTTTCAGCTTGGATTCATTCTTCCCATCACCTTCCAGGACACTGATCAAGTGTAGATTAGGTCTTTTCACAGAATCCCATTTTTCTTGGAGGCTTTGTTCATTTCTTTTCACTCTTTTTTCTCTTTTCTTGCCTTTTTGTTTTCTTTCATTGAGTTGATCTTCAGTCTCTGATATCCTTTCTTCTGCTTGATCGATTCAGCTATTGAAACTTATGTATGCTTCTCAAAGTTCTTGTGCTGTGTTTTTCAGCTCCAAGTAATTTATGTTCTTCTCTAAGCTGGTTATTCTAGTTAGCATTTTGTCTAACCTTTTTGCAAGGTTTTTAGTTTCTTTTCATTACATGTTCTTTTAGCTCAGAGAAGTTTATTATTACCCACCTTCTAAAGTCTGCTTCTGTCAGTTCGTCAAATTTGCTCTCCATCCTGTTTTGTTCCCTTGCTGGTGAGGAGTTGTGATCCCTTGGTGGGGGAGAGGAGTTCTGGTCTTTGATGGCTTCATCCTTTTTGCACTGGTTTCTTCCCATCTTCTTGGATTTATCTAGCTTTAGTCTCAGGTAGCTGCCTGGGGAAGCTGCCTTTCTTTTGTCTGCCTGCAGAGGCGCTGCTGGGCTGCCACGGATTCAGTGGAGCTGCTGTGTGTATTTCCTGAGACTTTTGTTTACTCAGGAAGATTAGGCCTGTCTCTGCAATGGTGGCTGCCTCTATCCCCTCTAAGCTCTATCGTGCCTGGTGACTCTCTAACTGATGTGCTGGCTGTGAAATTCTCAGGTGAGGGTGCTTCAGCCTCCTGGGCTTTGTGGGGCAGAGATCCACTCAGCGGTATTGGCCTGATTCCCCGCTTTCAGTCCCCCTTCTTTCTGGGTGGTGGGTAGCTCCGTCCTGCAGTCCTCCTCGGAGTCAGCCAGTACTTCCGCCTAGATCTGTGCTGACAACCCCTGGCACTGGCCAAAGTTGCTGCTCAGCCCTGTTCAGGCAGCTCGAGGGTGCTTTTCAACCTAGTGAAGATCTCCTGTTCTGTGGGTTGTAGAGGGCTTGGGTGAAGCACAGTACCTGAACTGGAGTCCCAGAGGGAGACTGCCCCCCATCCTCTGGTCAGTTGCATGCACCTCCTGCATGGGGCAGTGCCCCGCCCTGCATCAACTTGCGCTTTTTGGGCTATGCCCACTGTCCAACCAGACCCACAGAATGAACCTGCTACCTCGTTTGGAACTGCGGAGACCACCTGGCTTCTGCGTCTCTCTCACTGGGAACTGCATTCTGGAGCTGCCTCTATTTGGCCATCTTGGAACCCCTCGGAATTGTTTTCTTAACTTAATTTCAGATTATTTATTGCTAGTGTGTGGAAGCGCAGTTGATTTTTGTGTATTGAACTTTCACCATTCAACCCTTGAGAACTGGTTTATTTGTTCTAATAGTTTTGGTGAATTCCTTAGGATTTTCTATCTACAGCATCAAGTCGTCTGCAAATATAGGTTTAGTCTTCCTTTCAAGTATGAATGCCTTGTATTTCATTTAATTGCCAATTACTCACCACAGTTGAGGCTGCAGTGAGCCATGATTGCACCATTGCATTCCAGCCTGGGTGACACCGTGAGATCCTGTCTCAAAAAAGAAGAAGAGGAGAAGGAGAAATGGGGGGAGGGGAGGGGGAAAGAAAAAAATATGATTTCATTTATTTTTTTCACATGCACTGACCTATCACTTAAAATTTTTCTTTCCCCTTGATTAAAATAAACATTTCTGAAAAAAGAAACATTTTAAATTATTTTCCCATTTATAGATATTATTCCATTGCTATTTCCTATAAAAGAATGGATATTACTCCATTGTTTTTTCCTATAATAGAATGTTCACCTGCTGGAAACTCTTTCTGTTCACCTGCTGGAAACTCTGTGCTATACATTCACACGGACTTAAAACTAATATATCTAATTTTATGAAGAAATCAACAGAAGTTGAGTTTATTATGAAAAGAAACCCTCTTTGATTTAAAGTAGAAACAACTGAGTCCTGTGGAGGAGGCTGATGGTTGAAAACATTGACTTTGTAACCAGAAGGACCTAAATTTGCTTCTTGGCTGTGACACCCACATGTCTTTGTTAAGCTTCATTTTTTCAGGTGTTGGTACCAGTGAATAAGGAGTAAAATGAGACAATGTGGTTATAACATGCTTGGTACTGTGTGTGGCACATTGTAAATGCACAGTAAAAGATGGCTGTTATTTTAACACAAATACATTGAAAATTCAATGACAATGCCAAATAACACTATATGTAATGTATAACTTTCAAAAAATTATTTGTTGTCAATCTCTTATCTATCAAGAAAGAATGAAATCTAGCCTCTTAATCTTCTGCCAGAACTACTGAATGTCTGAATTTGAAATCAGATATATTCTAAACAGTTTAATCTTTTCATTTCACTGATACGAAAAATAAAGTTAAGGAGGTTTCTGAAAATTGTCACAGATAAACAACTACCTCAGGGCTGAGTCAAGCCTGGACCCAGGGCTCTCTTCACCAATACTAACACCATTGACACTGATGGTGCCCTTCCCACTTTAAGCAGTGCCCCTTGTGCTCCCTGGTTTTATTTATGACACTGTGCTGCTCATCCTGTGGAGACCCTATGGGAGTAGGCATCTCCCCCTACTTTTCCTTGGGGGAGAATTGTGGAAGATTTTGAATACTTGTCTCTCCAAACCCACCCATGTTTTTGCAGCAAACTTAAGTAAAAAAAAAAAAAAAATTATAGGAAGAAAACCACAGTCTATTTCCCTGCCCTATCTCACTGCAGGTCATACCTTGGTAGTCACAAAAAGAATGGTCTGTCTGAGAATTCTCACACTGCTTGTCACTTCAGCATTAAGTGACTTGAAAGCAAGGGGCATGGAGTTGTTAGTGGTCTACGCTTTTTAACAAGCTTCATTTTGAGAAGGAATGGCAAGACTGGATTAGCTATTCTTCTTGTAAGGTTTTGCAGTGAGTTTTTCAGATTATGAAGGATAAAACCAATTCATTTCACCTTCCAAACTTTTTCCTACTACTTTTCTTTTTTATAAGGCTCTCTTAAGGTATATAGATTTAGATACTATAAAAGATAAGAGAGATCATGTGAGGGAGGAAATTAATCAAAAAGTTCAAAACAACTCATTAAGTAAAAGTTAAAACTTGGAGATAATATGGGAGTGGGTACGTTCTTTTGACACAGCTGTTACACACAGTGCAACTGTCTGCAAAAATTAGAATTAAAAAAATCACACACCAATTTAACTGCAGAATGAAACTGTAGTCTTTGATTTGCAGATTTTTAAACCTTTAAAAATGGGGTGATCATTGAATGCCTTGAATAGGCTAAGAATGATACCTCTAGTTTGGTTTTTAATGCTTTAAACTGCTCTCTTTGCAGCAGTTCACAAAGAGATACACTGTTGTGGGAGGAAGCCCAGATTTTTCCAGTCCAAATTTAATATTTGAGCCCACTGGATAGAAAATGCACCTGATTTACCTGTTTGGAGTCTTCCAGTTGGTCCTGTAAGTTCCCGGTTCACCAGTGTAACCACTGGGTGAAGACTTGGTTAAAACACCACTCCCAAAGATTTCATGTCTCCAAACACGTAAAGTCTGTCTGCAAGATCTTTAAAGAACTCTTTGTAAAAGTCCAACCTGTCCTCTGCCAGTCTTTCACGGGGGTCTCATCTAGAGAGACTTGATCACCTGAAATTTTTTTTTTTTTTTTTGAGATGGAGTCTCGCTCTTGTCACCAGGCTGGAGTGTAATGGCATGATCTCAGCTCACTGCAACCTCCAACTCCTGACTTCAAGCGATTCTCCTTCCTCAGCCTCCCGTGTAGCTGGGATTACAGGTGCCCTCCACCATGCCCGGCTAATTTCTGTATTTTTACTAGAGACGGTGTTTCACTATATTGGCCTGGCTGGTCTCAAACTCTTGATCTCAGGTGATCTGCCTGTCTCAGCCTCCCAAAGTGCTGGGATTATGGGCGTGAGCCTCTGTTTCCAGCCAAATTTCCCCTTTTTATAAGGTCATTAGTCACATTGGATTAGGGGCCCCACCCCACCCAAAACAGTATGAGTTCATCTTAACTAATAACATCTGCAATGACCCTCTTCCAAACAAGGGCACATTCCAAGGTAGTGGAGGTTAGAACTTCAACATAGGAGTTTTGAGGGGACACAATTTAAGCTCTAACACTTTACTCAGGTAGGTCTAGAGGATGATGCATCCAGGGAAAATCCCACTACTAAGGATTGTCTTCACCGAATGAGCTATGTGATCCACAAGGACCCCCTGTTGGGTCTCACAAGCGAGTCCAAGTTTGAATACACCCCTATCTGCAGTTAGCACTGGGAACTGTTCATCCTACAAGTCTCTGTTCATCTTCTGCCCGGCCTTGTAGCATTTCATTCTGCACATTGCAGCCTCAAGGTCAGCAGAGACTAGACTTCTGGAGTTCTTTTCCCCCTGGCTTTTCCTTTCCAGAACTCTGCCCTGCAAATTCCAGCTTCTTCAACTTCCCTCAATTCTGATCTCCATTTGCTTAACTCAGGCTGCCAGACACTGAGTTCTTTCTGTTTGCCCACGCAGTCCAGAAATCACCTTCAGGCAGGAAGCCAAGGTGATCTTAGGACTCAGCTTATTTGCTTCCTTCTCAGGGCTCACAGTCCTGTGCTGCTGGCAGGTAAATGAACAGAATTGTTGCATTTTTCCTTCCAGTTTTCTAGTTGTTAAAACTAGTCTTTCGTACATCATTGTACTCAAGGTCAGAAGTTCAGAATGAACTTTTAAAAATCTCTTGTTTTAAAAACTGAGCTACAAAGTCACTTGTGTCAATGTACAATCCACAACTTTAATTATCTTTAGAGCATTGAATACTGGGATGTGCTATTTGCACATTACAGCTTAGTTAAAAGAACTACAGACCCATCTTCCCAGAGGCCCACAAAGCCTGGCTAATGACATTAATCACAGGTCCTCTGCCAGCCAGCATCCATTTGTATACAAGGGAGCAGGAACACGTTAGCTAAGTCTGTTCTCAGGCCACAGGAAGAAAATAAGCCATGGGAGGCAAGAGGGTGGCATCCCTAAGCTGCAGACAATACCAGAAAAGCATGGGAATCAGTTCCACCATATGCAACTCTCATGGCTTGCTGATTTTATGGTTATGCCCCCTAAGCTAGAAGGAAAATACATTTAAGTTTCTACCAAGCATTTGAAGTCAGAACTACCAAATTATCTTAATCCATGTATAGAATTTCTCCAAACTCTTCACAATGGAGAGGAAAAGAGGCAACTTCTGAGTGCATATGCCTTAGGCTTCATACTAAGTGCTTTGGGATCAAACCAAGTTGGTTCTGAATTCTGGCTTCCCCACTCACTGGCTACTGAAACATTGGCAAGTTCCCTCTGAGTTTCCTGTTCTTGGAATGGAGATAACATTTATCTCACAGGACTTTTATGAGTATTAAGCAGGAACATATGTTGGCCAACAAAGCCTGCTAATCAGTTGGTTTACTAACATGTTGGTTTACTAGCTGAGGTTTATATGATGGGTATATTTGAATCAAACCTGGAGGTGGGCAATGAAATGGGGCTTTGCCTGCAGAAGGTGGATCCAGGCATTTGCAGGATAGGTCTTTGAGCTGCAAGAGACCTCTAAGCGCACCAAAGACAAGCTTCACCTATGTCACAATTTCACATAGGGTCACCAGTCCCTGGGTGATTTTGCTTAGAATTAACACCGATCAGGCAATAGGCAACTAGATACAAAAACACCGTAAATGAAAACTTTCATATATACATAGATGAAGTAAACCGAAGACTCCTAGACATTTAGAATGGGAGGAGATAATGGAGACGGTGGTGACATGATTAACAGTTGTTTAGAAAGTGATGTCAGCGCATGCCCTCCCACTTCTTTTCAGCAAGTCTCCCCATCTGCCTAAGGCCTCACAGGCACAGCCAGACGTGGCTACATCTATTCCCACTTGCCTGTTTTTCCATGGAAACAGTGAAGAAATTATTCCACATCTTACTTTCACTCCAAACACTATTTTTAGTGTTACCATTTGCTATAGAAACATACCCTTAGTTCTTTCTCCTTAATGTCAGAGCATTTCCCTGACAGAGATAAGGAAGAGCTCCCCAAGTAGTTTTCACAAGAGGATGTGTTTTGGGTACCAAAAACTGCTTCTGAACATATTTGTGTTCATAACCAAGCCACAATTAAGGAGCTTCCCACATATTTACCTATTATAACATCTTTGTAATTTAAAAAGCCCTGCATTTTCTTTTTCCATGTACAATCTGTCAGGCAAATACGATGTTGCTTTCCTATCACATTAATAAGAATGTTGCTAATTTGCTCTACTAAGAAGATGAAATTGTCAAAATTTTGCTGGTGACTAGCAAAATTACAGGGAGTGGAGAAGCAGCAGAATCAGACAGAGATGGACTGCTGGGAGAGGAGGCGGCAAGAGCTGGACGCGCCCTCTCTTGCGTGCAGCGTGAGGCAAGCTTGGCCTTTTGTGGGGTAAGCTTGGGCCAGTCACGCTCTCGTCCTTCAGACAGTGAAGCTGAAGAGCATGATCTGTAAGCTCCAGGGCTGATCGAACCTTCCAAATCTGAATTGCAGTCACGTAGCACATCGTGCTGGGGAGGCAAAACAAGCTCCAGGTAGCTCCATCTAAATGAATATCGTGAACGGCACTGGGTACGCAGAAACACAGCAGTGTGTTCATTGGCAGAGATTATCACTCTTACTCAGTGCCTCACATTTATACTCCCACACTTGTTCTCCTTACTTCTAAATTAGTCTGTAGAGACTTTTTAAAAGATTAGCTTCTTTAAAGCCACATTTGCAAAGGGAGCTATGTGGGCCAGCACGCAAATCAGACACATGCTTGTTTTATGTCTTTGGCCAAAAGAAAAGTGGTGGTCTGCACTTTCTTTATAACCATAATCAAAGTTCTTCTTTCTCTTGTTTAAAATATTATTTCATATAAACATAAAATGAGCATCGTTATGTGCAGTTTCAATAATCTTTCAGATTTGCCTATAGTCCAAGAAGCTGACACTGCCTTTGAATAAGAAAGTAATAAGTGTCAGAAAGAGTAAGCGTTAAGCAGGAAAGTGCAGTTTTATGGAAAATAATATTGTTAATGTTAGAAACCAACAAAACTATGACTTTTAGAGAGCATAACAAAAAGAACATGCCTTTTTTTTAAGAGGGAAGAATTACTAATAAATTCTATAAAATTTGAACAAGTTAAAACTGAAAATGTTTTTGAGTTACTGGAAGATATTATGATGGACATTGCCTACAGGCATTTAAATGGCTGCCCAAGACTCCAAAATCTCAGACTGTCAGTGTTTGGCATGTGTCAAAAAAAAAAGGTGGTACCTAGAAGAGCCTTAGCTTAGAGTCAGTCTAATTCCCATTAGTGTGGTGTGAATGATAAGCTCCCTTTAAAATATTATTATATATGGCCAGGATTCAGCCAAGATGTGTCTACCATTAGACTCCTCTGCTATAGACTGTGCCAGTGAGTAGGAGTTGGAAAATGGGGTTACCAGCAATACGACTAAGGAAGTTGAAAATAAATTCAGCATCAGTTTCTTACTGCTGTGGTAACAAATCACCACAAATTTAGTGGCTTATGACAATATAAATTACCCTACAGTTGCAGAGGTCAGAAGCCTCATAGGGGTCTCACTGGGCTAACATGATGGTGTCTGCAGGTTGTATGCCTTCTAGAGGTGCAAGGGAAGAATCTATTCCCTTGCCTTGTTGAGTTTTTAGAAGCTGTCTGTATTCCTCGGCCTGTGGCTCAGTCCTCCATCCTAAGAGCCGGCATTGCTGAGCGGAACCCTTTTCACACAGCCATCTCTCTGGTCCTCATCTGCCTCCCTCTTCCATTCTGAAGCACCCTAATAATTACCTTGGGCCCACTTAGATAATCCAGGAAACTCTCCCCATTTTGAGGTCAGCTTAATAGTGAACTTATACTTGGTAATTTTAATGTTTCATGTAGAAGGAAGCAAAACCATACAGAGAGGGACATGGTGGGGACCAGGAACACATAAGCATTTCACAAAAGAGGATATTGAAGTAGCCAATGAAAAGACACCCCTCATTAGTTATCAGAGAGAGCAATTAGGGCTAGTTTTGCTTGGGAATGGCAAAGTGAGCTGTGCAGGGACACTGGAAAGAATGTGGTATCATTCGGGGCCTTAGAACATTAGACACCTCCTACCCTGAGACTCAGTCAGATGCTTCAGCTCATTCATAGCCATCTGCTCAGGAATTCCTCTCTGAATGTCTCCTTGAGAAATAAATATAGGCAAAATAAATGCAGACAGATTACATACACAGATATTTGCCAAATAATTTTGTATACTCTCAAACTAAAAAAAAAAGGCAATAGAGAAATGATGAAAAATAAATTATGATATACCCACATAATGGAGTATTAGCCAGTTATTAACAATTTACATTTATAAAAACTGCATTATCACATGTGTTACAATGTACTTGAAAAAATCAAGATGCAAAATTCTGTATTTGTCTTCATCTCAACTATGTAGGAAACATTTGAGTTTGCAGGTTACCTCGAATGCCTTTCCTTTAAAAGAATAACTGGAAGGAAAAACAATAAAATGGCAATGGTGATTCTTCTGTGGTTGGAATGATTGATCTTTTTTTTCTTTCTTTATTTTATGTACCATCCAGTTTGTTTTTTTAGAGAACGATGAAATGTAGTAAGGCCCAAGTAAGGCTGGAGACTGTGCATTTTTGTGGTTTGGGTCTGCATGGCTCTGTGAATTTCCTTGACATCACAGAAGGACCTGTGTAGGAACAAAGGAGGCCAATGCTGGAAAGGCAGGCCACAGACTGGAAGAAGGTATCCGTGTATTCTGTCTCCCTCACTCCCTCTCTCCATGTATGTAGGTATCTATACACGTACACACATGTACACACATGGACTTAAATACATAAATATATACACATAGAGATACATTTCCAATAAACGAATGAAATCTGGAATATATAGAGAGTCCTACTTGGCCAGGTATGGTGGCTCACACCTGTAATCCTAGCATTTTGGCAAGCTGAGGTGGGTGGATAACCTGAGGTCAGGAATTCTAGACCAGCTTGGGCAATGTGGTAAAACCCCAACTCTACAAAAAATACAAAAAATAGCCCCGCATGGTGGCACGTGCCTGTAGTCCCAGCTGCATGGGAGGCTGAGGCAGGAGAATGGCTTGAACCAGGGAGGCAGAGATTGCAGTGAGCCGAGATTGCACCACTGCACTTCAGCCTGGTGACAGAGTGAGACTCCGTCTCAAACAAACAAACAAAAAAAAGAGTTCTATTTATCTATCTAGCTAACACCTATCTATCTAAAAGGAAGAAAATAGCCCAATAAAATAGCAAAAGACTTAGGCATTTCACAAAAGAAGATATCAAAGTAGCCAATGAAACATACTCCATTAGTTATCAGAGAAATGAAGATTAAAACCACAATAAGACATCACTACAGCACCCATTGAAATGACTAAAATTAAAAAGAGTGACAATATCACATAGGCAAGGATGTGGAGCATATGAAACTTCTATATGAATAGTAGTAATATAAACTTGTTCAATCACCCCAGAAAAATGTTTGGCAATACTTACTAAAGCTAAGCATACGTATGCCCTGACTCAGAATTACACACCTGGATAATATTCAGGAGTAACTGAGTGCTTGTGCCTACCAAAAACATCTTTAAGAATGTTCATAGCAGGTTTATCATAATAGCACAAACCTGGAAACAACTCAGATGCCCAAGATGGTGCCCAAGGTAAATTGGTATGTCCATAAAAGGGAATACTACACAGTGATAAAAAGGAATGAGTCAATACTCATAACATGGTTGAATCTCACAGACATACTGTTGAATAACAGAAGTAAATAACAAAGAAGATACACTGTCTCAGTCTACTTATGCCTGTCTATGAGGTTTAACCACAGGCAAAATTAGTCTATGATAATAGAGATTGGAATAGTGATTAACTTGGGTTGTCACAAATTGAAAAAGCACACGAGAAGGCTTCCTGGGTGCTGGAAATGATCTAGATCTTGATTTAGATGATGGTGATAGAGAAGTAATCATATGTAAGAGTTCAAGCTACACACTTAAGATGTGTTTTTTAGGTCAGACACACTCAAAAAACAAAAACCAAACCAATTCCCCGCACACAAACAAGAACAACAACTACCAAGATTTGCCCAATTGTAAAACAATACAATTTTATGAGATTTATCAGCCATGATAAATTTCTAATAGAAATATAACTTTCCAGCCTCAGCCAACATTCAGCCAGAGCTATCTAGTGTTCCCACCTCACTAAACCTGAGATACCTTCCTACAGATCAGTAAACTGGCCAGATAAGATGTATAGTATTTAAATTGGGAGAAACATTACAAAAGAGAAAATATAGAATGCCTTGAACTTGTTCTGAACTAAGTCCACTTGATTTTGATTTTTTTTTTTTGACAGTCTCGCTCTGTCGCCCAGGATGGAGTGCAGTGGCGTGAACTCGGCTCACTGCAACCTCCGCCTCCCAGGTTCAAGTGATTCTGCCTCAGCCTCCTGAGTAGTTGGGACTACAGGCTTGCATCACCACACCCAGCTAATTTTTGTATCTTTAGTAGAGATGGGGTCTCACCATGTTGGCCAGGCTGTTCTCGAACTCCTGACCTTAGGTGATCCGCCTGCCTCTGCCTCCCAAAGAGCTGAGATTACAGGCATGAGCCAACTCCACTTGGTTTTTTAATCTGCCATCTATTTTACAAAAAATTCTGCAACAGGCCAGGTACAGCAGCTCACACCTGTAATCCCAGCACTTTGGGAGGCCAAGGCAGGTGGATCACCTGAGGTCAAGAGTTCGAGACCAGCCTAGCCAATATGGTGAAACCTTGTCTCTACTAAAGATACAAAAATTAGCCAAGCGTGGTGGTGCACCCCTGGAATCCCAGCTACTTGGAAGGCTGAGGCAGGAAAATCGCTTGAACCCAGGAGGTGGAGGTTGCAGTGAGCCAAGATCATGCCACGGCATTCCAGCCCAGGCAACACAGCAAAACTCTATCTCAAAAAATAAAAAATAAAAAAGCTGTAACAATTTGTGAGAAAACATTCAGAACCACTGAAATAAAGGCATAATAAATGCAGAACGTCATGGCTATTGGAATTGTCCTGAAGATAGTTAATTGCTGGTTAGAGACAAAATGTGCACTGCTGCTTGATTGTGTGCACAAAAAATGTACATACTTGGATGTTGTGTTGATAGATGATAACACATAAATGACAGGCAAGAAAGTAGGAAAAATAAAAGAGAGCAAACAGGCCTTCAATGCCTGTCTAAATGTTAACAGAATTTCACAGAATTAGAACAAAGCGTCAACACTAAATGATATACATAAGAATCTATAATCCCCAGACCATATTTGCAAACTCATGTGAAAAATGGGACTATGATGTATCCCCTTCCCAAGTCAAATTTGGAACAATCAAGCCTAAAACACAGGAAATGCCTAGAAATGCCAAGCGGAAGTCAAGAGCTTTGGAGTCATGTACGGTCTGACACATAGTCTCACTGTGACCTTTGGGCACATTCCACAAAAGTTCTGACCTGCATAAAATTCCCTCACAGAAGTTGAAATGGGAATCTGTGAAAGCAAATTTTACATATATACGTTATATATATATATACATATATATATATATATATATATATATATATATATAGAGAGAGAGAGAGAGAGAGAGAGAGAGAGAGAGAGAGAGACGAAGTTTCGCTCTTGTTGCCTAGGCTGGAGCACAATGGCATGATCTCAGCTCACTGCAACCTCTGCCTCCTGCCTCGACCTCTTAAGTAGCTGGGATTACAGTTACCTGCCACCAAGCCCGGCTAATTTTTGTATCTTTATTAGAGACAGGGTTTCGCCATGTTCACCAGGCTGATCTTGAACTCCTGACCTCAAGTGATCCACCAGACTCAGCCTCTCAAAGTGCTAAGATTATAGACATGAGCCACCACACCCAGCCTTATGTCTTATATATTACAGGCACTAAGTGAACAATGGGTGTCATGATCATATTTGCAGATTGGAAAGATCCATCTTTGTGGGTGGTGCTACTGGAGGAAGTGGGTGCAAGCCAATCTTCCCTAAGGTCTAAGCGGCAGGGAGATACTGTCTCAGGTCTAGGATCAAAGATCAGTGTTATTGGCCTGGGGGTGGATATGGGGCATTGAGAGAGTTCATACCCATCGTTAATGTTTTCCGAAGAAGAACGCAAAACCATCTGTTCAGAGGAGGACATGGTGCGGACTGGAAACACACAGTATGTGACAGCAGTTAGGGCTAGTTTTGCTGCGGCCAATGGCAAAGTGAGCTGTGCAGGAACAAAGGAAAGAATGTGGTGTCTTTCGAGCCTTAGAATCTTAGATGCCTTCTCACCCTGAGACTCAGAGCCTTCAGCTCATTCAAAGCCATCAACTCAGGAATTCCTCTCCGAACGTCTCCTAAGGAAATAAATATAGGCAAAATAAATGCAGACAAATTATGCATATAGATACCTTTTTTTTTTTTTTTGATACAGAGTCTGGCTCTATTGCCCAGGTTGGAATGCAGTGGCGTGATCTCAGCTCACTGCAACCTCCGCCTCCCGGGTTCAAGCCATTCTCCTGCCTCAGCCTCCTGAGTAACTGGGATTACAGATGGATGCCACCATGCCTGGCTGATTTTTGTATTTTTAGTGGAGACAGGGTTTTGCTATGTTGGCCAGGCTGGTCTCAAGCTTCTGACCTCAGGTGATCCGCCTGCCTGCCTCAGCCTCCCAAACTGCTGGGACACAGGTGCAAGCCACTGAGTCTGGCCACATACAGAACTTGTCAAAGAATTTTGCATAATACTCTCAAGCTGAAAACAAGACAATAGAGAAATGGTTTAAAGGAATAAATGATGATGTATCACATAATGGGATATTAATTATTTAAAAATTGTATTTATGAAAACTACATTATCCAATGTGAAGATACTTGTGTTATAATGTAGTTGAAAAAATCAGGATACAAACTTGTATATTTGCCTTAATCTCAACTATGTAGAAGCCATCTGAGTTTGCAGGCCAGCTTGAATTCCTTTTTTGGAAGAAAAGCGGTACAATGCCAACAGTGATTACCTCTGTAGTTGGAATCATTGGTGATATTTCCTTCTTTCTTATTTTATGTACCATCCCATTTGTTTTTCAGAGAATGTTTAACCCATTTATGCCAGAGGTTGCCATTTTTTTGTGTGAAAAATCTGACCTTGGCCATGACCTTGAGCAGTAGGATGTAAATAACTCCCACAAGCTTGGCATTCCAATAATGGAACACTAGGCATAAATGGGCTCAAGGTATTAAGGCCCAAGTGTGAGTGGAGACTGTATTTTTGCGGTTTGGGCCTGTGGTTCTGCGAGTTTCCTTGGCAGCACAAAAGGGCTTGTGTAGGAAGAAAGGAGGCTGGTGTATTGTTGGGGCTTCAACCAGGAAGGTGTGGTGGGGGGTGGGACCAAGGGGTGAAGGCACTGGGGGTGCTGGTAAGAGAGCAGTCGGGGGAGGACCATGAGGCCCAGGGCTAGGCAGGGTGGAGGCCAGAGAGAGATGGTTCATGAGAAATGAGCATCCAGAGCAGAAGGTCCTTGGATGGGGAGGAGCAGAAGTTTAGGAAACAACGGGAGCACGATCAGGGTGGAAAAGAATTGCGAAGAGTGAGCAGGTGCAGTCTCATGCATTTCAGGTACAGCGTTTCAGGGTCATGATAGGTCATGGTGGAAGTTCACTGATTAATAAATATTGATCCAGCAGCTACTGTAAACCAGCACCGTGCTATGTGCTGGACACAGATGCAGACCCTGCCCTCCTGGAGGTTGTGCACTGGTGGGGGACTCCAGTATGGAATAAAAAATAAACCACTTCAAAGTGTAATATGTTCCCTAAAGAAGAAGTGGAGGAGGGAAATACAGATCAGGAAGAAAGACCAAAGGAAGTGTCATTGAAGCTAAGACCTGAAAAATGAATGGGAGTCAGCCAGCTGAAGGGTGGCGGCAGCTCGGGTTAAGCCCGGAGGGCAGGAAGAAGCTTGGGATGTTCATAGAACTGGAAGAAGGCCAGTGTGGCTGGAGTGCAGGGAGCAGAGGGTGGTACTGAAAGGAGGCCCAAGAGATGTGATCTTCTTAAGGAGTCTGGATTTCAACCTAACTGCAGGGAAGCCAGGGAAAGGTTTCGAAAGAAGGAAAGGACATGGTCCAGTCCCCATTGCTGGAGGAGGATGAGAGGGATGGTGGCTGGGATCTGGATGTTGCTGGACAGCCAGCCTGCAGAGACTGCTCAGGAGTAGGGTCCCTGTGGCCTCTGGCAGTGAGGCAGCTCAATTTGACCTCTGCCACCAAGGCTCACCTGGGCAATGGGCCTGTTGTCATGAGAAGGATGACACAGTTTCTTCCTAATTGGTTCCTAGCTGGCCTTTGACTCCTATCCTCTCCCAAGGTAGGGATGTCTGTGCCTATGGGGTCTATATTTTCTGAACCCAAGTGAAGACAAGCAGATTGAGTGTCTGTGAAGACCCAAAAACAGAACCCTGGGATGAACACTGTCCTGAAGAAGAGTGTCCCTGCTACCACCCTGGGTTAGAAAGTCCATTGCCTTTGGCTTAACTGTCTTCACCCCATAAATGACCAGCCTCTGGTTTGACTAAGTAAAGACTCAGGACTGATGATTAGCAACAACGATGATGGTGTTGGGAATAACTGAGTGAAGAAGCAAATGTAAATATTTTTAAGTGTAAATATCAAAAGTGTAAATATTCTTGCCTTCTGAGATCCCAAAGGATGCCTTCCCCTGAGTGCAGGAAGGGCTGCTCTTCCTTTCTTTTCTAACCTAAAAAATATTTTCAGTTTGCAGAGGTGATGTCATTTTCAGAAAGGCAGCCTTGCCCAGCATTAAGTGCAGATTAGGGGTTCAAACTCTGGCTCTGCCGCTTACTATCTGCATGCCCTTGGACATGTACTTGCCCTTCTCATGCTGAGTCTCCTCATCTACCACATAGAGGTAATAGCAGCATCTCGATGGTAAAATCAGCATAATGGCAGGTCTTAGCTCAGGGGGTCTGCTGGCAGGTGGGTGATTTAAATGAGTGACTATTTGTAAATGGCTTAGATCAGTGCCTGACATTTGACAAAAGCATGTTCCCAGTGAAGTGCAATGTATTCAGAAGTAGTGTAGTCTTCTTTCTTTGGCTTGTCAATGAGATTCTCCTTCTCTGAAACAGATGTTTTCAGGAGTAGCTGAGATTTTCTGGAGCCTCAAAAAACAGCCAAGTCCACTATGCTCTTGGCTTTCTGGTTGTCCATGCAGGCTGCAAGAAAAGCTATGGGAGGTCTATGTTTCCTTTGCACCTTTGACAAATCTTTACCTGAACATTTTAGTCTTTTCTCAACCTGGCTTCAAGGCTTGATCCAAGAGGCATTAAGGAGGGGAAGAGCCTCCTGCACTGCCAGCCACTTGGCAGGGTCCCTGGGAACCAGAGCTCTCATCAGAAGGTGGAAGTCCCAGGAGTAGGGAGGGGCATTCTTCCTTTCCACATTTTAAAAGCATGAAGGTGCTTGCTCTACCAGGCTCCAGATAATTTCCCATTTTCCCAACCTAGTCACAAAATTCCCCACTAGTTTCTATTTTGAGTGTTGACACCATGTTCTCAGCCTTTACTAATCACCAGGAACCTCAGTTTTTGCCTTCTGAAAACCTCCAGGAACTTCAAAAGCCACCCACAGCACACAAATAAAGCCAGAGGTTTAAGACATTCTGGAAACGAAATTCTCAGGTAGAAAGGCAGTTTATGGAGTCAATAAATATTTAGTAGTTAGAGCAACAAAAAATAACGTGATTTTGAAGAGCAAGGAGCAGAGGCTCAAGGTGGGAAAGGAAAGAGGGGAGTATAGCTTTTCTTATAGTTGTTCATAGTCTGAGGATGTTGAAAAAAGCAAACACACCCAACAAACTCGTTGTCTCTGATTGTCATGAGTCACCTGTTCATTATGAAAGCAGGTTATTAATTTAGGGGGCTATAAGGCTGAATCACAATTTATTTTTGTTCTTTTCATACAAGAACTTAAAGCGCTTAACCATCAAAAGAGGCTTTTAAGTGAACAGCTTGTGCCCAAGGGATAACATTAAAAATTCAAAAAGGAAACTTCGTTTGACACGCCCGAGTGAATGGGAATTTGTCTTCGGCCTCGTTTCCCTCGATTCTTCTATCTGGATTTTGATCCCCTTGAAAGCCACAGGTGCAGAGAGCTCCTTCCGGGGTACAGGCTGGCTCTGCCTCCCGCAGCCGGCAGCGCGGCTCTCCAGGCCTCCAGGACGCGCGGGCGGCGCTAACCGCTGGACCCGGCCTCCCGGGGAGTAGCGCGGATTCCGCGTGATCCCCTAGAAACAGCGCGGACCTCGCCGCTCATTCTGGCGTCGGGTGACACCTGAGTGTCCCGGTCATCTCTTCCGGCCGGGACTGAAGTCGTCCCCTGTGGACGTGTCAGGGCCTGGGCTCCCCGCTGGGACGCAGCTCCCGCGCTCTAGCCCTCCTGGCCCGGGGCGCGCGCCGCCAGGGAGGCCGCCGGGCTGTGCCATCCGCAGACCGAAGCCGCGGCGCAAGCTCCGGGGGAGATTCACTGGGCCACCACCCAAGGCCGCTCCCTCCGTGCGCGGTGTCCCTAAATGGACCAGCCCTGACTTTATAGGAAAAAGAATTTTTTAAAAAGAAGAAAAAGAATAAAATAAAAAAAGAAAGGCGAGCGCAGCTGAGACTGCACCAGCAGCCTTTCTTCCCACACTCGCCGGTGTCACAACCATGAATCACCTCCAGACGGGGCGGCAGCTTCCCTAATTAGCCTGGAGACGCTCCGGACCCACATGGTTATAAAACAACAACAACAAACTTTTACTTTTATTCAAAGGCACACGTCCTTCCCTCGGCGCCCACGCATGCAGCAGGCCACCGACTTCTAGGGCTGGTCTGGAGGTGACTGGAATCCCGGGTGCCTCTCCGCCGACACGCGCGGGTCCCTGGGCGGGTCCCCGACTGACTCGTGGACCGCTCGGGGTCTCCGGTGCCCCCCGGCTCGTCCGGAGCCACGACAGCGCCGCCCAGCTGACAGGCCGAGGCAGATCAGGGAGCAGCGCTGGCTGTGGAGGGGGTCGCGCACCCCAATCGCCCTTCCCGCACCCCGGTCGCCCTCCCCGCACCCTGATCACCCTCCCTGCACCCCGATCGCCCTCCCGCACCCCGATCGCCCTCCCGCAGGGCCGCCGAGGCCCGGGCGGAGCCTGGACCCCCCCGCCCGGAGGTCTCGGCCCTCCTCTGCCCGGCGGGCGGTGGAGGCGGCGTTGGGAGCGGCGCGCCGCGGGGGAGGTGCGCGCGGCGGCCGGCGAAGGAGCGGAGCGGCGTCCGCCCCCGCCGAGCCGAGCGGAGCCGGCGCGCCCGCAGCTGGGAGCTGGGAGCTGGGAGCTGGGAGCTGGGCGCGTGCCGGGCGCAGGGCCGGGCCGGCCGCAGGAGGGTCGTGTCCTCGGCTGTGTCCGGCACTCCGGCCGCAGACCCGGGCTTTCTGGAGGCGGCGCAGCCACCTGCTGCGTTGCCGCAGCTTCGGGCGGGGGCCAGGCGCGCACCCCGGCGGGTGCAGCCCCGGCTCGCCGCACCACACGGAAGGTGCCCTTCTCTGCGCGTCTCGCCGAGTCCGGGCCACGCTCCTGTGCCAGGTACCTGGAGGGGTTTGAAGTCGCGTGGCTCAAGGCAGGCGTGGGGCAAAGACCGGACGACGCGAGAGCACCGGGCGGGGGTGGCGCGGGCGGGGGCTGGGTCAGGGGCGAGGGCAGAGGCCGTGCGGCCAGGGGACCCTCGGACCGGGAGGGGTGCCACCCCGGCCGCCGCCGCCGTGGGCAGCTCCTGGGGCCCAGGAAGAGCCGGACGCGCTCGTGC
This sequence comes from Plecturocebus donacophilus, assembly GCA_004027715.1. Lineage (NCBI taxonomy): Eukaryota > Metazoa > Chordata > Mammalia > Primates > Pitheciidae > Plecturocebus > Plecturocebus donacophilus. The sequence goes on along the minus strand of PVKP010006961.1, from coordinate 36,598 downwards.
AAGTGCCCAAAGTTTCCCTTTGCTCACTTTGCTGGACTCAACTTTCCATTATGAGGCAAAACCAGCAGTTTACGCGCCAGGAACATAAAAGAGGAAGGAGAGAGGGTCCTGCTCGGTTGAAATTGTTAGCATACGAGGTCTTTATGCCCACTGTGTCCACAGGCCTTTGGAGGGGAAAGTAGTGGACACAGTCACGAACTGCCTTATGCTTTAGGTGATGGTTTATTTAACAGTTTTAGGCTGTGATTACACACCACCTGGGAGGGTTTCTGGAGTTGATCTAAGAAACGTTCAATTTTTTAATCAACAAATATTTGTTGAACAGAAGCCCCATCACAGGCAGGGCTTTGGCAATTTCACATGTGATCAGAGCGTAATAGTCAGTTGCTTTTGAAATGCAAGTCAGAAGCAGTGCCGCCTGCCCTGTGCCTTTGACTCGTGTAGGTGCAAGCCGCCTGCAGGCACCATGTCCTCCTGACAGTTTTGAGCCAGGAAATCCCAGTGGAAGACACGCAGCTGTGTTACCCCTTGAGAGCCGCTCACACGTTCCCAAACTGGTCTTAAAGTATCTTACCCTGTTATTTGAGCCTGCAGGCTTCCTTCATTTGCATATACCATAGACTAGAATCTGAGTAAACCCCTGGTATTTTCCCTGGAGCTCAGTCCCACCAGCGCACACCTGGAATGATGGAGCACCGTGGTCATCCTAAGAGCCTATTGAGGTTATAAAATTGTGAGGCGAAATCCAGAGACAGTGTCCTGTGGTGACATCAGGCATCACTGCTTTGGAGCTGGTGGAAAGGTTGAGCTGGGCTGGTTTCTGGGCTCTGCCACCATACTGTGCCATCTTGGAGCCTGAGGCAAGAGGAAAAATCAGGAACACTGATCCTGTCTTTATTTAAAAGTGTGAGATTTTGTACATTGTGGATTTTTGTATTAGTTTTGATGTTTTAAGAATGTATTAAGGTGTTTATCCAACTGCATTTTTGATACCCCCTTAAATTTTGTGCCTGTGGTGAGTACCTCGCTTGCCTGACCCTAATTCTGGACCTGTCCTGTGAGTCAAGTTCTTAACCTCTAAGCATCGAGTTCCTCATTTATAAAATAAAGCAGACTGTCCATGGATGCCGCGCAGCTCAGCTACTGCCTAGGATCAGGCATATGGGGCACACTCACAGGTGGCTGTCCTACTGGGGTCACCGCTCTGCTTGGCCCTCCTGAGGTAGTTAAGATGAATCTTGACCAATCTCAGTGCACCATTCAGGGAAATGAGAGCAGTGATAGTACTATGGTCTGAATGTTTGTGTCCCGCCCCAAAATTCATATGTTGATTCCTAATCCTCAAGGTGATGGTATTAAGAGATGAGGCCTTTGGGAAGTGATAGGTCATGAATGGGCTTGGTGCCCTTATAAAAGAAGCATCAGGCACTTGCTCATCCCTTCCACCATGTGACAACACAGCAAGAAGTCACCTTCTATGAGGAACGGGCCCCTACCAGACACCTAACCTGCCAATGCCTTGATCTTGGACTTCCGGACTCCAGAACTGTGAGAAATAAATGTCTGTTGTCTATGAGCCACCAGGTTTATGGTATTTTGTTACAGTAGCTGAAATGGATCAGCTGGCCAGCTCTCTGGGATACTCTCAGGGTTAAATGAGAGAATAGATGTGAAGGTGCCAGGTCACCAGGAGGGTGGGTTTTCTGTGATGGCCTGGTGGGCCTGGATTTGACTTAGTGACCTTGCAGCCATTGGCTCTTCCCCTGCAGGATGGCCCCATGCCTTGTCATAGCAGATGCTTGTTGTGCATATAAATACTGCTTGTGTTGCAGGTAGACTCTCTGGGTGGAAACCTGCTCAGGGTTTATTGTGGAGGGTGCAAAATTTTGTGTAAGTGAGCATGATTTTCCTGTCCTCAGCAAAGTCCCTTGGTTCCCTTTCTGGTATACTCAGTTCCCGGCGCATGATTTTATTTTTCTGGAGCCTAGTTCAGTGATATTATTTCAGTCACTGTCTAGCTTACAAGTAGCTTGGTCCCTGGAGAGTTGGTCTCTCAGTCTCTCCAGGTTACTCCTCGGGGGCTCCTTTTTGCCACAGGTCACCCCTGGGCACCAGGAGAGGGTGGTAGTTCAATCAGAGCTTGAGGGGAGTGGCCCTGGCTGGTTATCTGGATCTGATCCTCTTGCTGTCCCCCAGTGAGTCCCCTTCCCCTCCGCAGGGAGCCTCCTCCTCACATTTCCATTATTGTCCAGCCGGTGTCCCTGGTGTGAGCCACAGCTGGGGACCTGGCTCTTGCATTGGCCCAGAGGTCCCCACACTCTGAGGTCTCTTCTGGGCCTCTACTGGGCACCTGGGAGCTTGCCCAGGTTGTGTGGAGCTGTGCTAGTCCTCTATATCCACTGTTCTGAGCTCTCCCTTCCAAGAGTTCCCACAGGAAGCAGGACAGGAATCGCTGACATTTCCCAGCCTCGTTCTGCTCTACCCTTGCTCCTTCAGGGGAGGTGCACAGCCACAGGTGTTCCGTCCCTGGGTTCATGTCCCAGTCCCAGAGGGTATTTTTCTACCTGTGCAGCAGGGCTGTTTCTTACGTTCTGGCTCCTCTCCTCTGGACATCATGGCTTTGGCGAGTGCTCTGGGCTCCAGTTTCCAGGCTTTGCCCTTGATATGTAAAAGGAAATTTAAAATATTTCTCTCTTCACCACTGTCCTGGGTTAAGTGTGCTGGCCTTTTATTACCTGAAACAGGCAGGGAGAGCCATCGGGGCTGCTGGAGACTTCATTCAGGCCTGGGAGAAGGCAAGGAAGGAGTAGCTGGTGGCATCATGGGGGTGGGGCTGGGGATATTGAATGGCTTACACAGCCTGGCCCACTGTCATGGGGATCGGCATCTTCCACACCACCGTCACCATTTATGCTGCTGTCGCCTCATCAGAGCAGCCCCCAGTGTGCTTGGCCCTCACTACCAGCTGTGGGAAAAAGTCAGAAAGGTCCGAGTCATAATTGCTTCTTCCAGAGAATAAAATGAGCCCTTGTCAAGCCTGTCCCTGCAAGCCCGAGCCCTGGGTTTAGTTCACACTCAGTTCACACTGGATTTGAAGGGGAGGTAATCAGGGGAAGCTTCCCGGAGGAAGTGAGACTTAAAGTAACAACTCGGCCAAACGGATGTGAGGTGAAAGAAAACCACCTCTGAAAAAGAAATAGGCTGGCCTGGCCTAGTGCTCTCAAGCCCACCTGTGGCTTGACGCTGGCTGGTGTCGCTGATCTCTTCTGTTGTCTAGATAACCTGCAAACACTGGTACTGTTGGTATTACCTGTAGGTAGGACAGCAGAGACAGCCAGCATTCAATATCCTTTTATTTTCCTCAAACTGAATGGAAATCAGGAGAATCCTCATCAAATCCTGCTCTTCCTTGATCTCTGTGTCTGAAAAATAATTTCAAAATTTTAGGTCCGATTAAGGGTCCTTAAGACACATTTATGATTTTAAGAAATTACCTTGAAGTTCTTTGTGTTGCTTTTAATGTGGTCTAACCCATAATCTTGAACCAAATGGATAATGAACAAGAGATGCTGTGTCTGTCGGTGCCCAGTGAATTTAGCAGTGAAATGATCGGAAATGATAAGACAGGTGTGTGACATTACAGGGCACCCCCTTAGCAGCATCGGCCCCCAGCTTTGCACAGGCTCAGACACCATTCTGGAGGAGTTTGCTGGTAGGAAAGATTCTCAAACATTTTTCTTATGATCTGGGCATCTATGAAAGGAAATTATGAAAGATAGTTTTGAAAAGTGTGGTTGGAAAGGTATTTATTTGCTCAGGTCTCCTCCTGGCTGTGAAATGTGGGGCTGGTTTTTAACTATGTGTGTAGTTGGTTGAAGAACTTGCAGAAATATTTGCCTCTGTCTCTCAGGTCCATACACCAGTCTCTCCATGATTTCTGCCCTCAAATTCTCATCTGTGGGAGGCAGCAGAGCCATTAGCTGCAGAGTGTGCAGTTCCCAAGAAACTACTCTCGGAAACACTGCCCCATATGTGGGAGGGGAAAATGTCAGGGAGGTTGCTTTCTTAATAGCAGGTGGTCCAGTCAAGGTTGGGGGAGTCGGGGTCTGGTGTCTTTTTTGTTGTTGTTGTTGTTTGTTTTGTTTTGTTTTTGTTTTTGAGATGGAGTTTCACTCTTGTCACCCAGGCTGGAGTGCAGTGGTGCGATCTCGGCTCACTGTAACCTCCGCCTCCTGGGTTCAAGAAATTCTCCTGCCTCAGCCTCCTATCTGGGACTACAGGCGCCTGTCACCATGCCCAGCTAATTTTTGTATTTTTAGTAGAGACAAGGTTCTCCATGTTGGCCAGGCTGATCTTGAACTCCTGACCTCAAGTGATCCGGCCACTTTGGCCTCCCAAAGTGCTGGGATTACAGGCGTAAGCCACCAAGCCCAGCCCAGGCTCTGGTTTCTGCTGTGTCACTTAGAAGTCTTGCAATCTCAGTGACCCCTTAGATGGGGTGGAGTGTGGTAGACACACACACATACACACACACACACACGAGCATTACGTGAGGTGCTGTGTGACATAGAAAATACTTCATAAATTATTTGTAGGTATTAGTCTCTCGTTGTCTTTCTTGTAAGAAGGTGAAAGGGCATTCATTACAATTCCCAATTAGGATCCCCACTAGTAACGTTCCCTAAAGCAATAAAGGGTCCTTCCACATCTGAGATCTGATGGCATTTAAGGAAAATGAGTGTAACTGCCATACACAGTGCTCCAGAGCACAGCTGCTGGTGGAAGCTGTCATGTGAGGAACAACCTTAATGCAATTTAGAACACACAGGGAGATATGAGGGGACAGAAGAGGGGTGAGGACAGAGATGGGGTAGGTGATATAGGTAGGAGATGGTGGGGACAGAGATGCAGCAGAAAACACAGGACAGAGGGTGGGGACGGAAATGGGGTAAGGGACACAGGACAGAGGGTGGGGACAGAGATGGGGTAGAGGACATGGGACAGAGGGTGGGGACAAAGATGGGGTAAGGGACATGGGACAGAGGGTGGGGATGGAGATGGGATAGGGGATATGGGACAGAGGGTGGGGATGGAGATGGGTTAGGAGACATGGGACAGAGGTGAGGATGGGGATGGGGTAGGGGACACGGAACAGAGGGTGGGGACAGATATTCAGCAGCTGCAAAGCATCTTCGTGTCCCGTCTTGCTCTGCAGCATTCACCTTCCCCACTAATGTGTAAGGAGAAAGACCTGACTTGAAGCACTTGCATGGGGGCCACAGATGGGAGGTGCCCTGGGCTAAGACACACACCCCTGTCCTATTGGAGAGACACAAGGATGATTCTGCCCTGTTGTGTCTGGGCTTACCAGTGAGTTTGTTGAACAGGCTTGGATTCAGAGGACCAGAATCAGGTCACCAATGGGAAAGCGAATTTTGAGTGAATATCAGATTCCTCTGGGTACTGGTCCCGTGCACAGGAATGCATTGTGGTATCGAGCACCTTTTCCATGTCGAATGTATTGTGAGTCTTTGCTGCCGGGCTGCCTTGGGTCCATCTGGCACCTCATGAATATTAGGTGTCTTGAGCTCCCATCCCCTTCTCTGTTACTTACCTGCAATACTTACTATTTACCTCTACTTGACATATCCTCTGAGAGTCACCCATTGCATTTGTTGTTTTTTTATTCAGAATTGAATGTTTCCAAACCATTTAACAAAAGCCCGTCATAGAAGACATTAAACTTGTCTCTGAGAATGGGTTTGGAGATTGGGCATATTTTTGTGAAGCCATCATCCCATCCAAATGGGGAAGCCTGACATGCCTGGGGCATTCTCGGACCAGGTGTGGGTCTGTAGAGGTTCATGAAGCTTTGCTGACACTCACTTCAGGTACACAGACACTGAACTGTGTGCTCAGGGATGGTTTCTGTTCCTGGCTTCTCAGGACAGAGATGTGACCAGGAAGGCAGCTCACCCCTCCCACTGTAGATGCTGCTTGGAGTCTGGGGCAGGCTGGGCTGCTACCTGAGCTCTTGGTCTGATTACAGCTCTGCGACTACACACAACATCTGCAGCAGACAGGTAAGGGAGCAGGTGTGCTGGGCAGGGGGGCCACACTCGGTCCGAGGACGTCGGCCCAGATGATGGCTCTCAGGCTCTCTCCCTTTTCTGCAGGTGACATAGAAAATGCCACAAGCACTCTGAAGCCCCATCTCCACTCTGTACTTGCTTTGTAACCTGGGTTTAACACTCACTCCTGCTCCAGAGTTTCTATGATCTTGCTTTAATACCTTAATTATTGACCTTTCTTCCCAAGGAGGGGTACCAAGAACTTTTCTGTGGATCCTTTCTGCCTGGAAGATTTGTGACTTAGAATCTGCAGCACTAGCTTGGCCGCTGGAGGTGAGGATGGAGAAGAAAAGGGGTGTTTTGGGGGGTCAGACCCACTCCCTTGAGGTCTGAGTCACATGGCCACACCTCTCTGTGGGGCTGGGTGATTCAGTCTCTGTGAGCTGTGATCATTTCTACAGGAATTAGATTCCATATAGTTTTGGATGGTTGCTGGGTGTCAGCTACATGCTCCATTGGAAATCACGTCCTGAAATTATTACATGTTAGTGCTTCCACTATGCTCTCTGGTGAACGTGGCATTTTCATAGACAAACACAGCATTTTGAAGGTTGGAGTCACTTGCTTTGCGAGCTTGGTCAGTGTTATCTTGTTCCCTTCACAACCTTTGTGAGCCAAGTTAAGGTGTGCTTGTGCACGGGGCTTATGTGGACCACATTCTAGAACAGAAATGACTGGGTGCATTTTGTGGGCCCTGGGGCTTCCTGAAAGGGCCCCTCAGTAGGGAAGGAAGCCCTGTAGACAGGACGTGGCCAGGCTATCCAACAGGGAGGGTCCAGCATATAGCACAGAGAAGGCTGGTCAGCTGCCTGGGGCTCCAACCGGACTTGAGATTTGCCTCACCTCAGTCAGGCTGCTCTTTGGCCACTGTGTTATATGGCCTGAGGCCGGGTGCTGCAGTAACTGTCTCTACCATAAAGCCTGGGGGCGGAACAGGAGCAGATCTCCTACAATATTTCGGACATAGCCTTCCGAACTTCTGTCTGTGCTATACTGACTATACATACATATGCATATGCACAAAAGTACATATTTTTCCAAAAGAGGTAATGGCTGTATTGTTTTGTGAGAACCCTTTTTTTTTTTTTGAGATGGACTCTTGCTTTGTCACCCAGTCTGGAATGCAGTGGGGCGATTTCTACTCACTGCAACCTCCACCTCCTGGGTTCAAGAGATTCTTCTGCATCAGCCTCTAAAGTGGCTGGGATTACAGGCACGTACCACCACACCTGGCTAATTTTTTTGTTTGTTTTTTAGCAGAGACAGGGTTTCTTTCACCATGTTGACCAGGCTGGTCTTGAACTCCTGACCTCAAGTGATCCACCCGCCTCAGCCTCCCAAAATGCTGGGATTACAGGCATGAGCCACTGCACCTGGCCATGAGCTGCCTTTTCAAAATGAATGGTATGAGTTGAGCCTCTTTTCCACAGTATTAGGTTGTTAGATATTCTTCCTCTGCATCCATTCCCAGCGCTGCGAGGAATTCCATTGTAGGGATAGGTTCCAGTTACCTCCCCAAGTCCTCTTTGGGATGAATGCTTAATTACGTCATTTTCAACCTTTTGCCATTTAGTAACACAACAATACACATCCTTGTCTGTCATTTAAAATTGTGATGTTTTGTGCATCATGGGTTTTGTATTTTTTTGCTTGTTTGTCTGATTGGTGCCTTTGACGTACTGTCTCCTAAGTAGATTTCCTGTGTATACCAGACTCCTCCTCCTTTGATATGTCCTGCCTGAAATAATTTTTTTCACACCAAGTTATTTTCCCCAAGAGATGAATCTTTAACCAGATTTCCTGAATCTTGGTTGGCAGCATCTGTGTTACTCAGGATTCACTCTCATTTGCTGAGGCAGAAGAGGATTTAGTGCAGGGAATTAAGGACCTGCAGAACTGTTGCAAGCTTGGTCCTCGTGGAATGTGCAGGAACCAGCGCAGAGTGACACTGCAGAGCTGCCCCCCTCTCCACCCAGCTCCTGCCTCCAGCATGGCCAGGGGGTCATTGGTGGTTCTAGGCTGCATACTTCCCACCGTCCACTCACCCCTGGGAGGGTCCCACCTGCTACTCTGCATTAGTGGAGTCGCGTACGATGCTCTGTGACCTTCCCTTACGCCCAAGGGAAATCAGATACTTCCCTAGTGGGGCCTCTTGACGTAAGCCCTGAAGCCTCCCCGCTGACTCTTGAAAGTAAGATTGGACACTTCCCAGCCTGAGTTTCACGGCAGGTTGGAGAAACAAGGGGAAGCCACATGCAAATAGTTCCTGCAGACTACCTTGCATGCAAACCAAGTACTTAAACTAATCCCTGGAGACCTGCCCTAGCTGAGAGGGTGGGTGGGTTGTGAGGGGCTGTCTGGTGAGTCTCTCTGGACATTGGAGAACCTTTGCTGTCTCTGCCCCTTTCTCGGCTGTGTTGAGTCAATGCCAAGCAACCCTTCGCTGCAGGCGTGGGTAGGAGGCAGGAATTAACCCACTGCTAAGTTAATAGCTGATGTTTTTTCATGAGTCATAATTGATTTCGCATTCAGTTTATGAACAACATTTCCCTTCGCCTCTTCAAACAGACCTTTGAGCGTAATTACTGTGAATTCAGATGTCTGTAGAGTTCCAAGCTGCCCCTCCGAGTTGATCATTGTATTTTCTGTGTTCAGGGAGAACATTGCTGAGGAAGGGTTCCAGGAGGCACGCTGTCTTTAGCAACCTCAAGTGCAGCTGGGGACCTGCGGAGGGTTGGAGACCATGGGGGCAGCTACTGGCCTCATGGTGCGTGCTCTTGGGAGCCAGCAGTAAGTGTCACCCCCCTGAGAGATGAACTGTTTAAAATGGGCTGGTGCTCTCGCCCTGCAAGCTCCCAGGAGGATGGTGGGAGGGATAGCAAGAAGGCTCCCAGCTCCCTCTAAGCCGAGGTGGAGCGAGGCAGCCTTCCCCATTCTAATCCTGGGATGGTACAGTGGCTCATGCTTCTAGCCCAAACAGAAATTAGGCCTGTCCAGATAACCTATATTTTCTTTAAAAAGAGAAAATAATACTGATTTCACATGTACCAAATGAGTCACCTTAGGTTTCTATGGCAGCTTCTCTTTGTGAATTAAAAATAGGATTTGATTTACATGTAACAGCTGGTTTTCTTTAATTTTGAGGGGTAAGCGTTGATTGTGTATTATGAAGTAAATTGTAATAATTATTTTACCAGCCACAGAGGTTTTTCTTTCAATTCTTCTAACCATATAAAATGAGATCTTAAGGTTATTCTTTTGTAACATATAAATACCAGATAAGCCAGGCTGCCTAATGCACAACCCCTTCCTCCTGCCCACCCCATATTGTGATTTAAAATAATGAATAAAGTGTGTGTTGAGAAGAGGAACCCATTCCAGCTCAGAGATTCGATGCTGTTTTCCCCCTGTCAGGCATTGCTCCTCATTTTGGGTAACGTCACCTTTAGCATCTTATTTAATCCTTGCAGTCACTCTGCGTGTTTATAAGTAAGAAGACCCAGGCTTAGCAAAGGGAAGTCACTTTGCCAGGATTGCATAGCTGGTGAGCGAGAGCTGTGGCCCGCTTCCCTCCGAGGCGCGCTCCCTGTGAACACAGCCTTTGTTCCTCTGGGTGAACCCCGAGGCCCTTGCCCCTCTGCTCGCGCACGTGCTGTGTTGGTTTCAATACTGTTGTGGCTATTCAGCTGACACACAGGGGCTGTCATATTGCTTCACTCCTCACTGTTTTTATCCCTACTTTACAGAGGAACAAACTGAGGCACAGACAAGTTATGTAGGGTTTTGAATCCAGGGTTCTTTCCCTGTCACCTTGTTTTTAACCTGTCTTGAGCCAAGAACTTGAAAACAGTGTCAGGAAGTGTCCTGGTAAACTGCCCAGGGTTTCACTTAATGCAAGTGAACACTCTCGGACAAGTTCCTCCCCTAAGCATGCACAGGGCCTGGGGCTGAGCCTGGGAGAGGGAGGGGCCCTTCATTCCCTGGTCAACTCCTTCCTCCTCCGTGAAGTCCCACCTGGGCCTGGCCCCTGGCTGGAGTCCGGACAAGAGCCTCTTCTTTCCTTCCTCCTTCCCTCTGCCTTCCCTCCTGCCTCTCCCCAGCTCCTACCGGCAGCTGAGAGCAGGGTCGGCCTGAACCACATCCTGGTGGACCCCTGTGCTATTTAGGTGGCCTCGGGTGCAGCCTCGGGCTCACTTCTCTCCTCTGCACTCTGTGAGGTTGTGGCACCTGCCTCTTAGGGCTGCAGGGAGAAGGAAAGGCAAGCATTTGTGTGGTAATGGCAGATACGTTGTAACTGGTAACCAAGAAAGTTGGGAACAACATTTTTATTATAATGAGACCTCATTCAGAACCCCATTTTTGGGGGTTTAAGGCATTCCTGGTTAAAATGGAATCAGATCTGCTGGGAGGAGGTGCTGGACAGGGCCCCTGGGTCTTGGGAGGTGGAAGAATAGGAGTGAGGAGGTGGGCCATGCCTGGGGGTGCCAGGCCTTGGGGGTGTGCCTTGGGGGAGGCATGTTTTGTGGGGCATACCTTGCTGGGCCCAGCATGAGCACATAATTAGCCCTGGCTGTTAAGTCTTTCTTCATCTCCTGAAGGAGTAAATGTCAACTGGCTCTTGTCTGTGAGAATAAAAGCCGAGCCAAGAGATATGGGAATGGCCCTGTGCTTGGCTGCATACGAGCTATATTCCAAGCATTATTAGGTACTTAAGGAATATGCTATAGTCTTATGTGTTACCCCACTAATTAAAAGCAGAAATGATTATTCCTGTTTTGAGGTGACGAAGCTGAAATTCAGGAAGGTGAAAGTGGCTTGTTTGTCCCCAGCACAGGAGACCAAGGTGGGGCAGAGAGGGAGGTGGTCACTGAAGTTCCTAGGAAGTGGGCTGGGGTCCTGAGACGGCAGCTCCAGTCCCAGGTCTGCTAGGAGGATCCTGACTTGCACTTGGTCAGTGGTCACGTAGCACCAGAGTGGCTGCATCTGAGTCTCCTGGCTCCTGGGGTGAAGCCGAGTGACCTCCTTGCCGCGTGCCAGCATAATTAACTGAAGGAGCAGAGACTTCCAAAACATCATCTGTTCTTGTTTCTCCCCAATTCCTAAATAAACACTTCTGTTGTAATAGCATGTTAATACTACAGCAGTTCTTTGCTCTTCTGATGGACACATAGTCTTTTATACAGACTTGTGGTTTAAGCTCTTCACCGTCAACTAAAGTGGAATTCCCATCAAATTCCCTCCAAGAGTCAATATCCAGGATGGCCTGCCATAGTATTTGCTTTTGTAAAGACTGGAAACTCCACTAAAGCCAGAGTTCCCAGTTTTTCTGAATATGAAGGTCCCTTTGTAATATTGAACAATTTGAGAAAACTTTCATATGACAGTAACTATGTTTTTATAATCCATCAGTTGGGAAAATGAATATCAGCAAAAAGACAGACTCTGAATTTTGAGACTTGTCTAGGTGTCATATTTTATTAATCACGTCAACATCTAACACATATTGAGAAAGAATAGCCTGTATAAATATGTGACTTAGTATTGATTTAATTTCTAAATAGTGCATGTACATTAGGAATTCACATATAAAATAAGGAATAATTAATTCGTTATTAATTATTCTTTAATAATAATAGAGTTTGAATAATTAATATTTGTAGTCTCCCAAAGAAGAAGTGGGTATGGCAGGCTATCCTTTTGCAATTTGCTTTTTCTTCCTTTTGCAATTTGCTTTTTCTTTGCTTGCAATTTAAGTAGGTTCCATTAGGGAGCGCCCTGGGACCACAGCGCTTTTGCAATTGAGGCTTTCACTCTAGCTATGAGACAAAGTACCTTTCCCCATAACTTTTTAAAAACAATGTGAATGAGCAGAATATCGCCTAAAAAAAGATAACAAAACATAATCACAATTTGTTATATTTTACATATTTAAATAGTTATTATTTTTTGTGTGTCTGGAGACAGAGTCTTGCTCTGTTACCCAGGCTGGAATGCAGTGGCGCAGTCTTGGCTCACTGCATCCTCCACCTCCCAGGTTCAAGCAATTTTCCTGACTCAGCCTCCCGAGTAGCTAGAACTACAGGCACACGCCACCACGCCCAGCTACTTTTTTGTGTTTTAATAGAGACAGGGTTTCACTGTGTTGCCCAGGCTGGTCAGGAACACCTGAGCTCAGGCAATCCACCCACCTCGGCCTCCAAAGTGCTAGGATTACAGGCATGAGCCATCGCACCCAGCCTACAAGTTTAAAAGATGTAGTAGGCTCAGATAACTAAACTCTCGTGGTGAATTGCTGCTCAGTTTTGTTGAATTCTGGATTTCATTTCTTCTTAGCTTCCAGCCATTAAAAGCAACCATAAGCATCAGTTATTATTTCACTTCCAAAGGGAGTGGAGCATCATAGCCCGATAGAGCTTTTAGCATTAGAAATATACAAGTTGTTTTGTCTGCTCAGGGATCATGAGACACCCCAGACTCTTCTCTCTTCTCTGGCCCCTCACAGGAAACTCTTGGACCCTTGCAGGCATTTCCTTACCTCTGTGGCCCAGTCTTGCAGGGGACCTTGGCCTAGAGTCCTCTGTGAGAGAGAGCTAGGTGTCAAGCTAATTGGAGCTGCCTGGGGTCATAGGCAGCTCATGGCGGGTCTGGGCCAGCTGGCCCACTGGGCACAAGAGGCACAGTACCAAGGGCCCATCATAGTTTGAGAGGCCTGTGAAAGTGTTTTAATTTCTCTATTCAGAAGAAAAACACTGAGCTGTGATGCCTTCTTAAAAAAAGAGAGAGAGAGAGAACGAAATAAAAAAAGAAGAAAAACATGAACTTTAGGTCAAAGAAAATGCTTTAATACATAATATTAATATATTCACCTTTGTACTGACACAATCAAAAAATATACTTTTGTAATTTTTTTTTTGAGACAGAATCTCTGTCGCCCAGGCTGGAGTACAGTGGCGTGATCTCAGCTCACTGCAACCTCTGCCTCCTGAGTTCAAGCAATTCTGCCTCAGCCTCCCAAGAAGCTGGGACTACAGGTGTGCACCACTATGTCCAGCTAATTTTTGTATTTTTAGTAGAGACGTGGTTTCACCTTGTTGGCCAGGATGGTCTCGATCTCTTGACCTTGTGATCCACCTGCCTCGGCTTCCCAAAGTGCTGGGACTACAGATGTGAGCCACCACACACCCAGCCTATAATTTTTTTTTTTTAATGGAGCAAGGGGCCCAGGAGAGCGAGCATGCCTGAGGCCCGAGAAAGTAATAATGTGGCCCTGGGTGGGAGTGGGACCGAGGGTCTCCATGACCTGGGGAACTGCCTGAGCAGTCACAGAGGTGGGAGTGACTCAGTGCAGGAGGGGCTGGCTGGTGGGTTGGCGTAGCAGTGCGGGGGTACAGGAGGAGCCACAGGGATGCCGAGAGACCCCACCTCAGACAGAGCCTGTTCTGTGCGGCGAGCAGCCCTGGCTTCTGAGCACGTCCAGGACCAAGTGCTCAGGGGCCTCAGCTTCAGGGATTACCAAGAAATGGATATGTGGGAATTTCAGGAACTTTGGAGTTTTAGCTAAGCTGGAAAAATGGGTGGATTTCTCAAATGTGGGAGAGTGGAGTTGGTCCTAGGCCTGGCCTGGTCACTTGGGGATGAGACATCTTTGACTGCGCTTCCTCATCTGTAAGTGGGTGCAAGAATTCACCCAGGTTCGCTGAGGGAGCACCATAATACATGTCAAGAGCCTTCCGAGCCCAAGGCCTGCCTCTGGGCACTGCCGAATGTTGGCTTCCTCCTCCTTTGCCTGTCTGCACTGCATGATTCGAGGAAGGCCAGGGAGCTGGAGGCGCGCTCACCTGGGCGCAGCTTGGCCCGGTATCAGCACCCCTTGTGGCTGCCCTGCCGTGCCCTGCCAGACTGACTCAGGAAGGCTGGGTGGGACCTTCTGGCGCTGAACAAGCTTTGCAGGTGAATCTGCTCTGTGACGGGCTGAGAACTTAGCCTTTGCCTGAGCATGTTGAGCCATAGTCAGGCAGACTTGATTTCCAAGAACAGAGCTCCCACCTTCCCAAGGGAGAGAGGAGCTGAGACCTTGTCAGGAAGGTTCTGGGAGTGCAGGCTGGGCAGGGCTGGCATGTACCCCATCCCCTCTGCAGAGGCATAAATGTTCCTTTGTTCTCAGCCTCTCGTCTTCCTGGAGTACTTCTTCCTTTTGGCTCAGGGAGTGAGCAGGGAGGAGCCGGTTCTCCACTCCTGAGATTTCTTGGATCCAGTTTGTCAACATGCATTTGCTGCAGCTGTGGGCACAGCACTGTGATTTGAGGCAGGATGACTTAGGGTGGGCTGTGCTTTCACAGCATCACCTAATAGGGGACACAGACGTGGGTGATTCTTATCACAAAGTAGATTAAAATAAGCGCTACTGTGCAAGATGCATTTCCAGTGGGGATTCATGCATTTGGATTGCGGAGGTAGCATTGGAGAGGATCTAGAGGAGAGAGACCCATTTCCACAGGCGGGGAAGCACAGAGAGGCTTTTCCAGCTGGGAGAGAGGTCCAGCGTGCATACGTGTGCCATGTCTGATGGGACTGGATGGGTGCTGGAGGGCTGAAGGGGACAGAGAAGTTCCAAAGTAAGCTGCAGTCAGACTGGGGAGGTCCTTGGTCCCTCAGGAAAGTGCATCCCTTGGTGGTGACGGCCCTGCGTGTCTGTGGGATGACCACTTAGTGAAGGCTTTGGAGCCAGCTGTGCCCTGTTTGTGAAAGCTGCAGAGACAGTGTCTACACATGAGAAGTGTGCACAGCATAGTCCTCTGCCTGCAAGAAGGTCAGGAGATGTGACACGTGAGCAATTCCACCATGATAGAATCAAAGATGGAATACCCAGGAACAATACTCTTGGGAAATGTGTACAATCCGCCTAATGAAATTGTACCAGGGACACAAAAGAGCAATTGTACAGATGGAGAGGTTTAGCATGTTCCAGCGATGGGAGATCAATAGCTTACATATTTCAGTTGTTTCCAAATTAACTTATGGATTTAATGCAACCCCTAGCCAGAATTTAGGTGGATAACCTACCAGATATTAAAACATATTCAAACACATATTGTAGGCCAGGCACGGTGGCTCACACCTATACTCCCAACAATTTGGGAGGCCAAGGCAGGAGGATTGCTTGAGACCAGAAATTCAAGACAAGCCTGAGCAACAGAGAGTAACCCCATCTCTACAAAAACTTTAAAAAAATTAGCCAGATATGGTGGTGCACATCTGCACCGAGCTACACAGGAGGCTGAGTAGCTGCAGTCCAAGCTACTCAGGAGGCTGAAGTAGGGAGGCTCACTTAAGCCCAGGACTTCAAGGCTGCAGTGAGCTGTGATGGCACCACTGCACTCCAGCCTGGCCAACAGAGTGAGACCCTGTCTCAAAAAATTTGTAAATTTATAATAATTTAAACAGTTTGGTATTGGGATGGAAATAGACAACATGTCCATGGAACAGACTAGAAAGGCTGGAATACAGAAGTTAATACATCTGGTTAATATTTAGCCATTTGGGAAATCATCAAGCCCCTTGATTGTATCAAACCCCCAAATATATTCCATGTGGATTAAAATTTAAATATAAAAATGAAATCATTGAAGTACTAAAAATAATTTAGGTAAGTAAGTAGTTAGGAATGAGAAACATCTTTCTACACAGGATACCAGAGCAGAATAAAATGTCTGCAACATAAATGACTCCTTTATTATATAAACAACTCTAATAATGGATATGAACAATTCATTGTGAATTAATTTCTTAACCAGATAGTGGGTGAAAGATATGAATTAGGTTCATAAAAGGAAAAAGTTATCCTAAAATTAATATGGAATCTAAAAAGAAGCTAAATTGCCAAAGCAATCCTAAGCAAAAATAACAAAGCCAGAGGCATCATATTACCTGACTTCAAACTATACTAAAATGCTAAATAATGTAACCAAAACACCATGGCATTGATATAAAAATGGACACCCCTTTCAATAAATGGTGCTAAGAAAATTGAATTGCCATATACAGGAGAATGAAACTGGAACCCCTATCTATCACCACATACAAAATCAACTCAAAATGGATTAAAGACTTAAATGTAAGACCCGAAACTACAAAAAATACTAGAAGAAAATCTATGGGAAACTCTTCTGATCATTGATCTAGGTAAAGAATTAATGTCTAAGACCTCAGGCTCACGCCTGTAATCCCTCGGAGGCCGAGGTGGGTGAATCATGAGGTCAGGAGATCGAGACCATCCTGGCCAAAGTGGTGAAACCCCATCTATTCTAAAAAAAAAAAAACTAGCTGCGCATCATGACGCGTGCCTGTAATCCCAGCTATTCGAGAGGCTGAGGCAGGAGAACTGCTTAAACCTGGCAGACGGAGGTTGCAGCGAGCCAAATCAGGCCACTGCACTCCAGCCTGGTGACAGAGCTAGACTCCGTCTCAAAAACAACAAAAACGGCCTCAAAAGTACATCCAACAAAAACAAAAATCGACAAATAGGACTTAAATTAAAAAGCTTCTGCACAGCAAAAGAAGTAATCAACAGAGAGAATAGACAACCTGAAGAATGGAAGAAAATCTTTACAAACTATGCATCCAATAGGGGACTAATATCCAGAATTTACTAGGATCTTAACAACTCAAGAAACCCACAAATAATCCCATTATTTGAAAAATAGACATTTTTTCAAAAGAAGACATACAAATGCCCAAGATGCATGTGAAGAAAAATGGTCAGCTTCACTAATCATCAGAGAAATGTAAATTAAAAGCACAATGAGATATCATCTTACACCAGTCAGGATGGCTATTATAAAAAAGACAAAAAATAACAGTTGGCGTGGATGAGGAGAAAAGGGAATTTTTTTTTTTTTTTTTTTTAGCCAATGTCTCACTCTGTCACCAAGGCTGGAGTGCGGTGGTGTGATCTCAGCTCACTGCAGCATCCACCTCCCAGATTCAAGCAATCCCAGCCTCCCAAGAAGCTGGAATTTCAGACATGCACCACCACGCCTGGCTAATTTTTGTATTTTTAGTGGAGTCAGGGTTTTGCCACATTGGCCAGGCTGGTCTCAAACTCCTGAACTCAAGTGATCCACCCTCCTTGGCCTCCCAAAGTGCTGAGATTACAGGTGTGAGCCACCATGCCCAGCCACTTATACACTGTTGGTGGGAATGTAAATTAGTACAAACTATATGGAAAACAGTAGAGAGATTTCTCAAAGAACTGAAAATAGAACTACCATTTGATTCAGTAATTCCGTAATCCTAAAAATAGAACTACCATTCGATTCCTACTGAGTATTTACCCTAAGGAAAAGGAATCATCATTTCAAAATGATATCTGTACTTGTATGTTTATCACAGCACAGTTCACAATAGCAAAGATAAGGAATCGGCCTAAGTGTCCATTAATGGATGATTGGATAAAGAAAATGTGATGTGTATGCACAGTGGAATGTTATTCAGCCATATGGAAGGATGAAAGCATATCTTTTGCAGCAACATGGATGGAAATGGAGGCCATTATCTTAAGTGAAATAACTTAGACAAAATACCCCATGTTCTCACTTGTAAGTGAGAGCAAAATAATGTGTATACATGACATAGAGCATGGAATGATAGACGTTGACAACTGGGAAGGAGTAAGGAATGGGAGCAGGATGAGAGATGAGAAATTACCTACTGGGTACAATGTACCCACACTGGCTGATGGTTACACTAAAAGCCCTGACTTCATTACACAACATGTCCCTGTAACAAAGCTGTGCTTGTACCCTTTAAATGTACACACATTTTTAAAAAAGGAATTAGCTCACAACAGGAGAAATATATGTCAGTAAATGTGAGAAAGTCAATCTTACATTAATCAAGTTGGTGCCTATTAAAGTAAGATGCTGTTTTTTGCTATTAAGCTGACAAATCTTTGGTGTGCTTTGCTTTTGTTTGTTTGTTTTTGTGAATGATGGTACTCAATGCATATGAAAGTGTTTGGCAAAGACTTTCATATGCCTTGGGAGAGGAAGCTGCAAGCTTTCTGCCAAGCAGTTTGGCAGGATGTCTCAAAACCTTTAAAAGAAGTCCTCCCTTTATCCCGGGGATTCCACTTCTAGGAATTTATCCCAAGGAAACAATTAAATCAGCAGTTCAAAATTCCTATGCAAGGATGTTCATCACAATGTTATATATAAAGGTGAAGATTTGGAAGGAGTTTGAACATCCAATGATGGGGAATGAATCATTCGTCTGTCGGAGTGCAGTCAGGCCCTTAGGAACATTTCTGAAGGATGCTTAGTCACAAGGGAATGAGGGAACTTCATGATCTAACGCTAAATGAAGAAGGCAGGAAGGATAGTGGGCCGAGCTGGAGGGAGAAGAGGGCCCATGGGGAAGAGGCGGGGGCCAGCACCAAGATAGGACACAGAAGGTGCAGGATGTGTTGGAGAGCAGGCCCAGCTTCATTTCATTCAGATTCCCTTTAGCAAATTCTAATTGAGCAGATACTGGTTGCAAACTACTGTCGTTTAGGCTCAGTTTAGCGAAGGAGATGGTTTGGGTGAACTATACCAAAGGAAGGATGCTGACCCCAGGCAGGCTCTCGGTCAGGGCAGCAGGCAGATGCTTTGCCCTGTGTCCACGCCCCACCTCAGGAATTCACTCCTCTCCTGGCCTCTCACCCCTCTCTGGGGCGCTGCTAGCTTCACTTCCTTTTTCCAGGGTGCATAGAACTTTTAAAATTAAAAAGAAGAAAAAATTTCAGGATAATAAAACTTTTTAAAAAGAGATATTGTATACAACATTTTAAAATTTGTTATGTATGTGTGGGAATAGGGAAACGACTGGAAGGAAACATCAAATGTGATTTCTGGTTAGCTGTGATAGAATTATGGGAGATTTCATGCCTTTCTGTATTTTTATAATCAGCATTTTAAAAAACAGCTTTATTGAGGTATCATTTATACATAATATGTACACATTTAAAGTGCACGGTTTCATACATCTTGATACATGTATATACCTGTGAAGCCAACACCACAATCAAAATAGTGCACATATCCATCGCCCCCAAAATTCCTCATGCACATCCATAATGCCTCCCCAGGTCCCCTGCAGGGAACCACTCGTCCACTGTCTATCCCTATTATTCAGTTCACAATGTTTCTAAGGATTTGGTTCAAATGGAATCACGTGCTTTTTGGCTTCTTCCAGCCTGTGATTATTTTGTGATTCATCCATGTAGTTGTGTGTGTCAATGATTTCTTCCTTTATGTTGCTGAGAAGTATTCCATTGTGTGGACATAGTATAGTTTTTCTAATTCAATGAATTACTTGATAATTAGGAAAGCCCCTTTTTGTAAACATGCGCAGAGATTGGCTGGGGTCCTGGGAGTTTGAATCTGTGCCATCTCTCCATCTATGGAAGTTTGGGGCAGTTCCTGAGGCCTAGCCCAGTGACCCTGAGGGCAGCGGCCCGGCCAGCCCAGTGGGCACTTGGGCTGTCATTCGCCAAACGCAGGGCTTGGCCACACCTTGAAACTCTCGGGCTGCCTAGAAAGGATGTCCTCGCGGTCAGAGCTTTGATTTGGGTGCCAGGAGATTTAGCAGTGGTCAGCATATGTGCTGAAGAATTGCCTTTGTGCCTTGCCTCAGTGGGAGAGTTGGAGAAATCTTTGTTGAAAGAGCTTGATGTCTTATCCGAAATTGGTGTTGCCTATCTTCCACCTGTCACTTGTGCCCTTGCCTGCACCCACATGTGGCTGACAGCTCTTTCTCCACCTCCAGCAGGCAGCCCCACCCTCTCTGCAGAGCAGTCCCCTCTTCACCTGCCCAGGACAGTCCCCCCATCACCCTGTGGCTCTCCTCCTTCACCTGGCAGAGCTGATAGCCGACCCTCTGTGATTCTGGTGACTTTCATGAGGTCTCTCTGTTTCTTGGATTAGCACAGACCCAGGCAGCTCCTCCAGGGCTCCAGAGAGAGTCATGCTCCACCAATCCCTGGGCACCCCTGGTCCCTGTGGTCCCATGGCATGCTCCCTGCCCTATGCCTTGACCCGCTCATCTCTGGGGGTCCCAGAAGGTGCCTCCCACGCACTCAGGAACAAGACTACTGTGATACCTGCTCTGGCTGGCTCCTGGTGCTGCCACCAGGGCTGAAAGGGAGGACTTAGCCAGTGGTGTTGTGTGTAGAAAGGGGGCAAGTGGGCGGCACCTCTCCAGCAGTCTGTGCTCCCTTGTCCCTGAGTCTGAGTCTCCTAAGGTCTCGTACATGATGTCCTTTTCTGCCTTCTCTTATCACTCCAAGCACAAGTTGGACCCAATCCTGTCCTGGTCGACCTCCC
This sequence comes from Plecturocebus donacophilus, assembly GCA_004027715.1. Lineage (NCBI taxonomy): Eukaryota > Metazoa > Chordata > Mammalia > Primates > Pitheciidae > Plecturocebus > Plecturocebus donacophilus. The sequence continues at coordinate 16,104 of PVKP010006961.1, read as the reverse complement.
TCCCTTCATTATTTCTCTACCCTGAGCAGCCTTTGCCAACCCCCTCAAAACCACTCACACTGGCAGGGACCTGGGACTGTGAGCAGGGGCTGGTGTCAAGAGCCTGGGTCTTCTAGACCCAGGGGGACTCTGGACACCACCTCTTTGCTCACTGGGCACCCTCCAACTACACACAGCATCTCCTGGGGCTGGGCTCTGCTCTGGGAATAGCCTTCCCCTCCTTCTTCCTGTGGGTCCTGGGGTCTTGTGATGGTGCTGTCTAACTGGCACAGGAGGAAGGGAGTCTAGCTGCCCAAGGACTCCCCCTGGAGGAGTGCTGGTGGACCTGTACCCAGAACCGCCCAGCCTCAGTCCTATATCCACGTCCCTACGTTCAGCAGAGACACTGATGGAGGGAGGGTCTGTTGGCAGGAGAGGCCTAGTGGTGGGGCCAGTGTGAAGCTCATGAGGTTGCCAGCCGCCTCCCAGGAAGCAGGCAAGGGCTGGTGGGGGGCAGGGGACAGGGCTCCTCTCTGCCCTGCACAAGCTGTTTGTAAAAAAGTCTCCCTTGAAGAGGATGGAAACTAACAGTAAGCGATCCTGGCCCATGTCCAACCATGTAACCTTAGAATCCCCTCGGCGGGGACAGGACCCAACTTCTGTAACCTGATGGCCGGGTGGGGGCTGTAGGCTCTGCTGGAGGCTCCTGCAGGGCTCCTCCTCTTGCTGCCTCAGCCCCAACCTTGTGGGGAGTGTGGAGGGAGTGTGGGGGTAGGGTCCAGCCTGGAAAGCGAGCCTGTGAGGAGATGGTGTTCCTTGCGGGCTGGGCCAGCAGGACCCTGTGGGTTGCTCAAGGACTCCTTCCCATGTCTGCAGTTACAGTCACCTCTGAAGTGAAGAACTTTGCCAACACAGTCACCTGGGCCCTTGGGATTCCTGCCTCCTCCCCCTACCTGGCTCCTGCCTTGGCTTCCCGTCTCCTGGGCATAAGGGGCATGGGCAGGCAGCCAGCCCCTTACTGGTCAGATGATGCTGAAACCTGCTCTACAGTGGTGGTTGCTCGGCCTGTCAACAAGGCACATGCAATGCCCATTCTGGAGGAGGCAGCCGAGGCTTGGAGGCATTCAGGACCTCCTGTCCTAGGCTAGGGCTGTGCATAAGGCATAAACTGTGGAGTTGGGTCTGAAGCTGGCTTTATGTTCCCCCCATCACATCCTACTGGGTTGCTGCAGGATCACCTGCCTTATGCCAGGCGCTTTGCCAGGGCTCCCACATAGCTTAGCTGATTGTGTCCTGAAAACAACCCTGCAATATAGGGATTGCCTGATTCTTCATTCTAGCGACTGGGGAGGCTCAGAGTATGTAAGTCACTTGCACAATCATGTACATTTGTTAGGGCTTTCTGCTCCTGAAGACCACGCTTTCCATGACTCCTCAGATGCCCAGACCTGCCTTTGGGTGGGAGGTGTGGCCCTGAGTGACTAAGGAACCCCTGGATGAGTCCATCAGCCTGGCCCTCTGCCTGCACCCTCCAGTCCTACTTCCTCCCAGGCAGCCCCGTGAGTCCGTCCCAGTCTGACCACAGTGCTTCTTGTGCCTGAGCCCTTCCCCACACTCCCCACAGGCTCCAGCCTTCTGCTCCCTGTTCCTCAAGCACTCCCCTACCACAGGCCTCACACCTGTGTCTTCTCTGCCCAGGGACCTGGCCCCCCACCCTGGCTGACTGCCCACAGGCCACCCTGAGTAGCTTTGTCAGCTCTCTTCCCTTTCCCCACCCCAGGCAGAGGTGACCGTTCTCACATGGCTTCTCTCCAGACAGCACTCTACACTCACTTCCTTTACAAGTGGGTGATGAACATGCCTGCCTGCCTCCTACACAGCCTGAGGATTCTTGAGGGTGGGGATGGCACCTTAGGTTCTGGCGCATTCAGAGGGAGAGAACATAGTAGGTCTTCAGGGAAAGGTTTTCAAATAAGATTGCATTGAACTTCTGTAGGCAAAATTATCTCCCTTCTTTTCTGATCAAATGCTTTTTATGTTTGAGAAATTTTACACATGCTGAAATAGGTCTCAGTGATAAAGAGTAACAGGTTTAATTTTTAATTCCAGGTTTTAACTCCATGATTGTGTGCTATGAGTATATGGCTGCATGTCTGAAGAAATTTACTGGGTTTAAAATGTAGGCTTAGCTCCTGCCACTATGATTTGATGAAAGCAGTTAGAGAGGTCTCAGATCCACCCCCGAATTCCACTGTCAAGCCCAGGGATGGACCCCTGGCCATTGACTGATGCTCAGCGGGTGCCTGGCAGCCTTCCTTCCCATCCCTGTTTCTGGGCGCCTCAGCCGTGAGTCAGAGCATGTGCAGCGTGGGCTTGTGCGGGTGGCAGAGAGCCCAGAATTAGCTCAGCTGCGTTTCAGCAAGGCTGCAGCAGGGAGGGGGAGGCTGTGCCAGGCGGGGGCTGAGAGGCAGCACCCTCAGCTGCAGTGGGGGTTGGCTTTCAGGAGCTGTCACAGACCCAGGGCATCCATGGAAAGCCTGCTGTCAGCCAGGCACAAGCTCGATCATAGATGAGCAGCATCAAAGGACCAGGCCTTGCAGAGTCACAGTTGGTGTGACCCCAGCATGCTGGAGACACATGTGGACCCTGAATGGGCATGGCCAGGTCATGCCTGGTGAGCGAGTGGCAGACAGGTGTGAGCATCACGGAGCTCACTGCTCACAGTCTATAGTGACGGCCGGCTCAGTGCCTTCACCTACCCTCAGCACACCCAGGCAGGCAGAGCAAACACCAGACAGTGCATCGCCTCCTGTCTGGCGTTCTTTTACTCTTTGCAAACTGCCTTTTTGTTAAAAGTCAGAGAATTGTTAGCACAGGTACTTTAACATATTGCAAAATGTTTTATTTGCCCTTGTACCTTTCCTGCTCATTCTAAACTCTGGCACAGGTAAGCTGCCCAGGACACCAGTGATTGTCACCACCAGAAAACAGGGGAGCAGCACTTGTCACTCTCTGGTTATTAGGGCAAAATACAAGGTGGGCTTCGTGCCTCCCAGAGGTCGGGAAGGGCCGGGCACTTGTTCACCACCAAATGAGTCAGCTAGATGGAATGGTAAAATATTTCATCACAAGCATGTCAGCATTGTTCTAGAAAAACACATCTTTAAAGGCTTTGGTATGTGGTATGGGCATACCATGCTACCTTTGTGGTTTTCTCATAGCCATACGAAATACATGTGGAGCAGGGGTTGGTATGTTTGGGGTTTCCTTGGGTTTAATTTTGTGAGCACAGCAGCCTGAGAGGAAAATAAAGCACCCACAGGTTTGCCCAGCTTGGAGGCCTAGCCAGATGGTTTCTGTCCTGACCTGGCCTTGGTCACCAGCATTTGGGTTTGCAGGGCCAGGGCAGGCTGGCTGCAGAGCATTGCCAAGGGGCCACCCACCGACTCCTTCGATGGCCTTGGGAGCACACACTCCTGCAGGTGCTTCCCCTCCTGGCACTGGCACCCCTAACTGAGATCTGGTCCTTCTCTTTGATCTTTGGACATTGCATGTTGGATGACACCTGGGACATGAAGCAGGAAATTCTCATATGCCCCTTTTAAGGACGAGATACCTGAGGCCAAGAAAGCAGAAGGGGGGTGTGCCTGTGATAAGAACAGAAGCACATGTGTGGGAGTCTCCTGCCTCTCAGTTCAGCACCTTGCCCAGGTGCCTACTGCTCCCCCAAGGCTTGGCACTGTCCTGCCAGGACGTGCTGCTGACAACTTCTCAGCCTCCCTTTAAAAATAAAAGGTGTCTTAGATTTTTCTGATTCTCTGTGCCCAGCAAACTCACTGGAAGCTAAGCCCAGGACAGCCCCTCTTTTACTGAGCAGTAATTCCCTGTAACCTTGAGCTTAACACCTTATTTACATCGCCTCATTTAATCCTCCTGTCATCTGTAAGAGTAGACACCATTATTGGCTCTATTGTGCAGAAAAGGAAATGGGCCCTGTCAGGGCAGACCCTGGCCAAGGACACCAGCAGGTTAATGGAGCCAGGCCTGCTGAACTGCAACCCTGCAGTCTGGTGGCAGGTGGGTGTGGAGGGAGGGGACACTCCGATCCGCTTTGAGGCTGCTCCTTGTTTTGGAGAAATGTTTGTCATTGTGAGCAGAGCAAACTCTGGTTCTGGGGGATCTTCAAAACAGTGGCTGGGAAACAAGAAGCTTTCTTTCCTTCTTTCTTTTCTTTCTTTCTTTTCTTTCTTTCTTTCTTTCTTTCTTTCTTTTTTTCTTTCTTTCTTTCTTTCTTTCTTTCTTCTTTTTTTCTTTCTCTCTCTCTTTCTTTCTTCCTTTTCTTTCCTCTTTCTTTTTTCTTTCTTCCTTTCTTCCTTTCAACACAGAGTCTCACCGTGTTGCCCAGTCTGGAGTGCACTGGCACGACCTCAGCTCACTGCAACCTCTGCCTCCCAGGTTCAAGTGATTCTCCTGCCTCAGCCTCCCAAGTAGCTGGGATTACAGGCATGCACCACCATGCCTGGCTAATTTTTTGTATTTTTAGTAGAGACAGGGTTTTACCTGTTGGTCAGGCTGGTCTTGAACTCCTGGCCTCAGGTGATTCACCCCCCTCTGCCTTCCAAAATGCTGGGATTACAGGTGTGAGCCACTACACCCAGCCACAAGGAGCTTCTTAGACTATTTTCAGAGGTGAGTCCCAGCCCACAGCCCCCTTGGTAAGAGATCTCTGAAATTGGCTTCCTGCAGGTAGGAGCAGCTGGAGGAGGGGACAGAGCCAACCTTCCGAGGTGGGAAGTGGTGCCAAGTGAGAGGGAAAGTGCAATGTGGGAGAGATGGCATTACTGACAGCTCATGATGTACTAATCTGGAGGGGTGGGAATCTGGGCAAAATGCAGCCATTTCCTGCTTCAGAATTAGGTTTCCCCTTTTTGAAAGCAGACTGAGCCCTGATACCCATTCCTTTTGTGGTTGACTTCCATAGCCACCCGCTGGCCCTCTGCCACTCTCACGGATGGGCTTCGTACCTTGGGACAGGCTCTGTGAGTTTACAGGTGGCAGAGGAACAGATTATCCTGCCTGAAAGGGAACCAGGGAAAAAAGCAAAGTGGCCAGGTGGCTTGGGGTGTGCTAACAGTTGGAGTGTTTGGTGCCAGGCCCATTCCCTGGGGAGGCCGGCCGGTCTGGGCATCAGGTTTCAGTGGCCTTAGAGCAGGCTGGTCAGCAGCAAGAATGTGCTGGAGGGAGGAAATGCCATTTGCCCGGCCAGTGTTTGCTCGTGTCCTGCAGCCTGACAGCTCAATTTGTTTGCACTCGCAGATTTCCTGAACAGTGGTTTGACGACGGTTGCTTGGGTCCGGATTACATGGAAACATTTAGAACCTCCCCTGGGATTGCATCCTTATCTAGTATTCCTAACTGCTTTCTCAGATGTGTAGCAGGGGTTTTCCTGAAACTGCCCACCCCTTCCTATAAGTTACAGCAGTTAGGTTGCAGTTGTTACAAGTAAACCAGAAGCAAGTTAAACCAAAATAAAGAAAGCAATTTGATGAACAAATAAGTTCCCCTCGAGAAGCACAGGGAATCGAATGCAAATACCATAAGGGACAGTTAAGAATCTGCTGTTGCTATCTAGGGCTCACGAATCTCATGATGTGCAGAGAAACCATGCATAGCAATTGCTTGACAGCTTTCTGCCAATCTCTTCTGAATTTTCACTGGAGAAACCTCCCCGGTGTCTGGGAGGAAGCAGAGCTGCTGAGATGCTGATTCACGGTGTGAGGCTTAAACTCAGGATGCGTTTATACATCCTGTACACAGTGTTTGCATGAAGCTTTTAAACACAGGGCTGGGCGAGACAAGCTTGGGGCAGTGGGCTCTTTCTGTGTGTAGACCTCTGAACCTTTAGGATTGTTCTGGCTTTGCAAATTTAGTGATACAAATAAATATAGGGACTCGAGTTAGGCTGAGAGAAAATAGATGAGGTATGAATGAAATTTCTGCACTGATGGACTCTTCTTAGTGGAAATTGTGAGGCTCAGTCCACTTCCCAAATGTAGGTCCCAGCCCTTATAGACTCTGAGAGTTGTTATACCACGGATGGAGGCAGCACCAGAGAGGGGAACATCACTGGACTGTAAGCCGCCTTGGAAACCTGAGCCTTGGTCTGTTGTCCAGGGCAAGTGGCAGCTTGTACCAGAGAAGGGAGGGGACAGAATTTACTAGAATTTATCTGCCTGATAGGCATTTGCAACAATAGAGTGAGTTTGGTTTTGGGTTTTTGTTTGGTCTAATAAAATCTTTCTGTTCACTTCTAATCTGTTGGGTTGACAAGCTAGCCACAGGCTGTGGGATGGGAGAAACTGTGGAGCCATGTAGCTGTGTGGCCAGGAAGGGTGGCTAGCCTCTCCCCTGCCCGACTGCTCACTGTAGGGACAGGTCAGACATTTGCCAGGAAAATAACTTTTGCTGGAGGGTTGACAGGGGACTGCATCTTCAGGAGAAGCAAAGTGAGACCCATTCCTGTCCCGCAGCTGAGATTTTGGAATGGTCTGGAAGAGATGCCCTACCTGAAGGCAACCTCAGAGCTCCCCAGGCCACACGCGGGCTCTTCTGCCCTTGTGGCTTGTTTCCCAGATGAGACAGCCAGTCCTTCCACTGGTTACAGCTTTGAACATGGAAGGAGTTCCAGGGCACTGCCAGCCCCTGCTACAGCGTGGCTGGGCTGAGCCAGAAAAACCATGAGGGGAGATCCTCCCATTCCAGCTTCAAAACTGCATGTTTCTACCTGGCGTCAGAGAGGAAAACTGGCCTCCTATTCCCATGGGTTGACTTGAAGATACACATTTTACTCCTGATGCCTTGCAAGAGTTGCAGAGATGTTTAACATGTGCTGAAACATTAGGTTTTTGCTTCAAGAAATACTCCCTCATCCTTCTTTTTCATTTGGTCTTAGTGTATGTAGTTCACCTGGTAGTCTCTTCTATGCAGCAACCAGAGTCACGTTTTAAAATGTAATCAGACTTCCAATCCCAGACATGCTGGAATAATAAATATCAGACTTACTCTTCTTTCCCAAGCAATTGTGATATTGGCCAGAATGCATGAAAGAACTGTTTTCAAGAATGGAACAACACTCAGCGCAGGTCTTTAATCCAACTGGAAGCATGTGAGTCAAGCCCCATATTCACTCTGGCTTTCTGTCTGAGAGTGCCTTCAAAACCAAGGCACAGGGAAGCAGAGGCCACCAGAGAGCTGAGCACAAGAAACAGACATCAGAGCAGAGGCAGCTGGAACTTGGTGAGGAGCTGGAACTGTAGTAGAGAGGAGGGTTCTGAGCAGAGACAGGACTTCAGAAGTCTTCAAAGTGAGCATGAGTCTTGGCTAAATGCTAAGTTGCATTTACACAGGGAACGACTCTTTGAGGCTCGGCAGAGAACAGCTACTGGGCAGGACACTGAGAGGAACATGGTGAGCTAAGCGCAATCTGGAGGTCACACAGTCACATCCTGCTGGGAGACTCAAAGTTCTTTTTTTTTTCTTTCCTGAGATGGAGTTTTGCTGTTGTCACCTAGACTGGAGTACAGTAGCATGATCTCAGCTCACTGAAACCTCTGCCTCCCAGAGTCAAGCGATTCTCCCACCTCAGCCTCCGGAGTAGCTGGGATTACAGGCACTCACCACCACACCCAGCTATTTTTGGTATTTTAGTAGAGATAGGGTTTCACCATATTGGCCAGGCTGGTCTTGAACTCCTGACCTCAGGTGATCCACCTGCCTCGGCCTCCCAAAGTGCTGGGATTACAGGCATGAGCCACTGCACCTGGCCGAGTCTTAAGAGTTCCAGTCTGCTAGAGTGAGGAGACCTTCCTGAGCTCCTTGAACATTGAATCTGAGATCACAGAAAGGTCATACCTTAGGAGTAAATTGCTCTAGCCTAAAGACTTGCTAAACTCTCTATAACAAAACCTAAAAACAAGCCTTGTTAGGATCAAGATGCTATGCCAGTCAACTAACACTCTGTCAGAATAAAACTCAGCACTTTTCAAACAAATTATTATCTACAATATCCAGCATACAATAAAAAAAAAATCACTAGACAAGTAGGACAATGAGACTAACAACAAAGAGAAAAGGTTGATAAATGCCAACCCATACAAACAGTGAGTGAACAAGCAGAAATTTCAGCAGAGAAGCAGCAATTTAAGAAACAACCAAATGGAAATTCCCAAACTAGAAAATATAATATCTCAAGTGAAGAATTCACTGGATGGATGGCTGGGCAGGGTGGCTCACACCTATAATACCAGCACTTTGGGAGGCCGAGGCAGGCAGATTACCTGAGTTCAGGAGTTTGAGACCAGCCTAGTCAACATGGCAAAACTCCGTCTCTGCTAAATACAAAAATTAGCCAGGTGTGGTGGCAGATGCCTGTAATCCCAGGTACTTGGGAGGCTGAGGCAGGAGAATCTCTTCAACTTGGGAGGCAGAGGTTGCAGTGAGCCGAGATTATGCCACTGCACTTCCAGCCTGGGTGACAGAGCGAGACTGTCTCAAAAAAAAAAAAAAGAAAAAGAAAAAGAATTCACTGGCTGGATCTAAGGACAGTTTGGACACTGGACACTGGCAGAAGAAAATGTCAGTGAGCTTTAGACAGATCAATAAAAGCCGTTAACACTGAGTCACAGAGTAAAGAAACACTGAAAAGAAATTAGCAGAGCCTTAGTGACATATGAGCGATAATATCAAATAGCCCAACACATGTACAATTGGAATTTAGGTGATGAGAGAGAGATTGGGGCCAAAAAATAGTTGAGGAAATTTCCCCAAATTTGATGAAAAAGTATCAGCCTACAGATTCTAGAATTTCAGGGAACCCCAAGCAGGGTAACTTAAAAAAAAATCACACCTGGCCAGGCACGGTGGCTCACGCCTGTAAACCTAGCACTTTGGGAGGCTGAGGTAGGCAAATCACAAGATCAAGAGATTGAGACCATCCTGGCTAACATGGTGAAATCCTGTCTCTACTAAAACTATAAAAAATTAGCCAGGCGTGGTGGTGTGTGCCTGTAGTCCCATACTCGGGAGACTGAGGAAGGAGAATTGCTTAAAACCGGAAAACAGAAGTTGCATTGAGCCAGGATGACACCACTGCACTCCAGCCTGGCGATAGAGCAAGACTCTGTCTCAAAAAAAAAAAAAAAATTACACCTAGGCCGGGCATGGAGGCTCATGCCTGTAATCCCAGCACTTTGGGAGGATGAAGTGGGCAGATCACCTGAGATCAGAAGTTCAAGACCAGCCTGGCCAACATGGAAAAACCCCATCTCAACTAAAAATACAAAACTTAGCCGGGCATGGTGGCATACGCCTATAATCCTTGCTACTCAGGAGGCTGAGGCAGGAGAATCGCTTGAACCTGGGAGGCAGAGATTGCAGGGAGCAGAGATTGCGGCCACTGCACTCCAGCCTAGGCGACAGACAGAGCAAGACTCCATTTCCGAAAAAAAAGAAAAGAAAAGAAAAGAGAATCACACCTATGCACACTAGAATTAAATTGCTGAAAGCCAGAAATAAAAATAAAATATTAAAGCAGTCAGAGGTACATTACATATAGGAGAACAAAAATGTGGATATGTCTGACTTCTCATCAAAAACAATGCAAACTCACAGAGAATGGAAGAACATCTTTTTTTTTTTTTTTTTGCCTTTTAAAATTAAGTTCTAGGGTATTTACACAGGGAACAACTCTGCAGGACGTGCAGGTTTGTTACATAAGTATACACATACCATGGTGCTTTGTTGCACCCATGAACCTGTCATTTACACTAGATATTTCTCCTAATGCTATCCCTCCCCTAACCCCTACCCCCCAACAGGCCCTGGGGTGTGTGATGTTCCCCTTTCTGTGTCCATGTGTTCTCATTGTTCAACTCCCACCTATGAATGAGAACATGCAGTGTTTGGTTTTCTGTTCTTGTGTTAGTTTGCTGAGCATGATGGTTTCCAACTTCATCCATGTCCCTGCAAAGGACATGAACTCATTCTTCTTTTATGGCTGCATAGTATTCCATAGTGTATATGTGTCACATTTTCTTTATCCAGTCTATCATTCATGGGCATTTGGGTTGGTTCCAAGTCTTTGCTATTGTGAACAGTGCCGCAATAAACATGCCTGTGTGTGTGTCTTTATAGAATGATTTATAGTCCTTTGGGTATATACCCAGTAATGGGATTGCTAGATCAAGTGGTATTCTAGTTCTAGATCCTTGAGGAATTGCCACACTGTCTTCCACAATGCTTGAACTAATTTACACTCCCACCAACAGTGTAAAAGTGTTTCTGTTTCTCCACATCCTCTCCAGCATCTGTTGTTTTCTGACTTTTTAATGACTGCCATTCTAACTGGTGTGAGATGGTATCTCATTGTGGTTTTGATTTGCATTTCTCTAATGACCAGTGACAATGACGAACTTTTTTTCATATGTTTGTTGGCTGAATAAATGTCTCCTTTTGAGAAGTGTCTGTTCATATCCTTTGCCTACTTTTTGATGGGGTTGTTTTGTAAACTTGTAAATTTGTTTAAGTTCTTTGTGGATTCTGGATATTAACTCTGTCAGATGGTTAGATAGCAAAAATTTTCTCCCATTCTGTAGGTTGTCTGTTCACTCTGATGATAGTTTCTTTTTCTGTGTAGAAGCTCTTTAGTTTAATTAGATATCATTTGTCAATTTTGGCTTTTGTTGCTATTGCTTTTGGTGTTTTAGTCATGAAGTCTTTGTCCATGCCTATTTCCTGAGTAGGATTGCCTACGTTTTCTTCTAGAGTTTTTATTGTTTTAGGTCTTATGTTTAAGTCTTTAATCCATCTTGAATTAATTTTTTGTATAAGGTGTAAGGGAAGAATTCAGTTTCAGTTTTCTGCATCTGGCTAGCCAGTTATCCCAACACCATTTATTAAATAGGGAATCCTTTCACCATTGCTTATTTTTGTCATGTTTGTCAAAGATCAGGTGGTTATGTGTGTGGTGTTATTTCTGAGGCCTCTATTCTGTTCCATTGGTCTATATATCTGTTTTGGTACCAGTACCATGCTGTTTTTGTTACTGTAGTCTTGTAGTATACTTTGAAGTCAGATAGCGTGATGCCTCCAGCTTTGTTCTTTTTGCTTAGGATTGTCTTGGCTATGTGGGTTCTTTTTTGCTTCCATGTGAAATTTAAAGTAGTTTTTTCTAATTCTGTGAGGGTCAATGGTAGCGTGATGGGGATAGCATTGACTCTATAAATTACTTTGGGCAGTATGGCCGTTTTCAAGATAGTGATTCTTCTTATCCATAAGCATGGAATGTTTTTCCATTTGTTTGTGTCCTCTCTTATATCCTTGAGCAGTGGTTTGTAGTTTGAAAACATCTTTAAAGTTCTGGAAAAACTGTCTCAAAAATAAATGTGAAACAAAGACATTCAGACTGACAAAAATCTGGCAGGAAGCAATGGCTTACGCTTGCAATCTCAGCACTTTGGGACGGTGAGGTGGGTGGATCATGAGGTCAGGAGTTCAAGACCAGCCTGGCTAAGATGGTGAAACCCTGTCTCAACTAAAAATAAAAAACAATTAGCCAGCTAGCCGTGGTGGTGCATGCCTGTAATCACAGCTACTTAAGAGGCTGAGGCAGAAAATTGCTTGAACCTGGGAGGCGGAGGTTGTAATGAGCTAAGATTGCACCACTGCACTCTAGCCTGAGCGACAGAGCGAGAATTTGTCTCAAAAAAAAAAAAAAAAAAAAAGAGATAACACCAGTCTTACACAAAATCTTTCATAGAGGACGGAGAAACACTTCCCAGATAATTTTATGAGGTCAATGTGCTGTTATAAAAAAATACCAGAATACTTGAGACTGGATAATTTGTAAAGCAAAATGTTTTTTAAAATTGTTGTAAAAGAATACCTGAGACTGACTCATGGTTCTGTAGACTACAAGGAGTGTGATGCTGGCATCTGCTTCTGGTAAGGGCCTCAGGAAGCTTCCAAGCTTGGGGAAGGCAGGGGGAGTCAGTGTGTCACATGGCAAGAGAGGCAGCAAGAAAGAAAGAGGTAAGAGCCCAGCCTCTCTTAAACAACCAGATCTAGCATGAACTCATTACTGTAGGGAAGACACCAAAGCATTCAGGAAGGATCCACCCCCACAACCAGAATGCTTCCCACCAGGCACCATCATCAAATTTGGGGGTCCCGTTTTAACATGAGATTTGGTATCGGACAAAACATCCAAACTATATCAGCCAGTATAATCATGATTTTTTTAAAAAGGGAAAGAAATTACAAACCAATTTTCTTCATAAACACAGAGACACAATGAAACAAATTGAGCAGTGAGGGGACCCATGAGGCTTTGTTCTTCTTGAATGAAATGAAATAAAATAAAGGTGGCTTTGTTCTTCTTGAATGAAAATCAAGTCAATAAACACTCATGGGTTCATTATCAAGTGGAAGGCTGGGCATTCACGTGCAATATCTCATTGGATCTCAAATTGGCAAGAAAAAACGATGTTTTCGTCTGCTCAGATAAAGAAGCAGGCTGAGAAGAATCACATGGGTTTCCCAAGGCCATTCCCATATATGGCGGCACATGTGGGACAAGGATCCAGGTCTTCAAATGGCAAGGCAGGTTCTCTGTTGGTTGGAGGGCTGCCATGAAGAGACTTACTGTGCTGAATGAATGGTGGGGGTGTGTGGCTGGGAAAGAGAGTCCCATTCCCATGGCGAATGTGATGCCATGGTAACAGCAGTGGGGAGCATCCTAGAGATCTGTTCCCGAAGAAAGGACAATGAGGTGTGTACCTGAGTAAGGAAAGAGGTTACAATAGCTCAGTGGAGGGTGCGTGGAAAGTGGGTTCCTCGATCACACTGTTTTGTGTTCAGCGTCTGACCTCTCAGTGTTCCTTCTGTTTGTAGAACTCTCTGGGGATCATTTTACCCTGTCCTCACAACGTTTGAAGCTGATGGGAGCTCCAAGTATCGATGACACCTGGGATGAAAGTGGCTCAGGGCTCCCTTACATGAGGCTGTGTCCCTCTGTTTCCCAGATGTCATTCTGGGCACTGAGCAGCTAGGGTACATGGCAGAGATTACACAAAGGAGCATCACCCAGACTGAGGGCTGAGGGAGCAGGACTTCTGAATGCAGCAGCATTTCTTAATTGCAGGACCACACTCGTATACGCACATGCACTCGTGTGTGTGTGTGGAAGGATGATCCTGGAAAGAATATTTTTTTCTTCATAATTTAGTGATGCATTTGACATAAAAATGACTACTGGGACCAACTTCAGGAGCAATTAGAGGGTGAAGATTGTTAAGAATGTCTAGTGCATTCTCAGAGTTCGGAGTTAATCAGAAGCAAATGGTTTTCATCATTGGTATATTGGCACATTAGGAAAAAAAACTATTCCTTGATTGAAGTGTTTGCAGTAGTTTAAAGCATCTATCTCCTCCACATGCCCACTGAGATGTGGTTTCTTCCCCCAGCTGGAATTATTTAAGAGTGAAGTGAAGGCGATGTCCACTCTTATGCCTCACTGAGAAATAGTAAGGGGACCGCTTTATTTTTTTCTTAGATGAGATTTTTAGGCATGGAGGAAAATAAAATGGGTTTTGAAATCCGGGAATCTTTACAAGTGATGTGTCTTGAAGGTGGGCTTTTGGCAAGTTCAGGACAGCAGGTCCCTCAGCCCCTCATCATGGTCCATGTGCCCCCAGGGGTGGAGCAGTGAGCTCACTTGGTGTGAGCCTTGCCATGAGTCTGTGCAGCAGTGAGGGAAGCTGAGGCCAGGAGGGAGCTCCTGTGGCTTCAGGCTGTTTTGATGAAGGTGCTGCATCTACCAGTTCACCAGCTGGGAGAAGTGAGCTCTCCCCAGGCTGCTGCTTCATTGAGGTTAGGTCTCCTAAGGAGCAGAGGCTGATCCCATCCCCACAGCAAATGGGCAGGAGCACTCAGGTCATGTGGATGAGGGTCCCCTCACCTGCTGCTGTGTGGTTGGGAGAGTGTGCTATCTCGGCCCTGGGGGTACACCCCCCAGGGGAAGAGTGCTTTCATCTCAGGATGCTAAGCTTCCTGGGCAAGAATGGTAAAAGCTGGTGGTAGGCGTTAGGACACTCCATCCGTTTTCCTAAGTAGAGGTGGTAAACGTGGGGGCGTGTTTTCTGGGGCTTCTTTGCTTACCTTGGGAGAGATGCCCTGTGGGCCAGGATGTCCTCTGGATGAAGAGGTGACCTGTGTCTGGAAAGCTGAGATGGGAGGTGGCTCAGTGTCCCAGAGGTCAGGGAGGCTGGGCCATGGCAAGTTCTGAGAGTATGTCCAGTGAGGAGAGGCCGAGCTAGCACAGGTCCCTCGGTCCTACAGACCCTTCCCTCCGGCTCAAGGGATAATTAGGCCCTGGCAGTAGCCAGTGACCCCCACCCATGCTTGTCTTAAAATACTTTGAAAGCCAGAAGCCTGGTTGATGAATTGGGAGACGGGATACATCTGCTCTGAAGACCAGAACGCCTGTGCACACTGCTCAGGAGCCCCCCACACACATACACTGAGGAACCCCACACACTCAGGGAGCCCACTTCATGTTCATCAGATCTTTCGCTGGCGTGGCTGGAGTCCTCAAGGGAAAGATCTTGATCCTGTCTTAGAGGAGGGATTATGTTTCCTGGCTGGGAAGCAGGGTCATCACTTGCCTTCTCTGGAGGCCTGACTCGGGCTGTGCAGGCAGAACAGGGGTGAAGGCTGCCGGAGACCCCTTCAGCATAGGGCTGGCAGCACTTAGAGAGGAGAGCCCACTTGTGTCCTTGACTGCACCTGTCCTGCCTCCTGTCATTGATGACATTCCTCCCTTGTGCCATGTGGGCTGACCTCTAAGTCTCATTTGCATGCTGTTTACGAGTCACAGTTTAGGATTGATCGATGTGAGAGTCGCTAGCCCCCGTTGTTCCCTTTGCAGACCTTTGGAACTTTTTACAGGGGAGAATGGGCTTTTCTGACTGTCCCAGCGGGCGGGCTCTTCCATCTATGGCGTCTCCCGGATGGGAAGAGCCCTGGGACTGAGCTTTTCCATGGCCCGTGATCTTTATATAGAAGATCAGCGTTCTCCCAAGCGCTGGGATGGGCAGACCTTGGTGGGAACTGAAACCAGAGGTCCTATTGTGTCGTGCTGGCAACTTTCCCACTGTGGCAGAGGCTCAGTGGCCCGTCATGGTCAAAATGATCACCATTTATTGAGTCCTTTCTATGGCCAGGCTCTGTGTCAACACATCAGCATTTAATTCTCAACAACCCTGCAAAGAGACATGAGCCCATTTCACAGATGAGAGGGGTTGCAGAATCTGTCCAAGGTCATAGTACTCTAAGTAGTGGAACCAAGGAAAAAACTCAGGGCTGGTAGCGTCACATGCCTTTAGAGCCTTGACCTTGTGTGCCAACCCCATTTCTTGAAGAATCACCTTCTGTCCTAAGCGGGGGGAAGGGCTCAGCACTCCTTCCTCCGGAACTTGACTTCCTTCGCCTGCCTTCTGCCGTCATCATAGAAGGTGGCACAGGATGACCTTCTCCTTCACAGGTGAGGCACCCTCCCACAGCCACATGGAGTCTCTGCTTCCTGGGACTGATTTGCTCTGCCCACCAAGGCTGTGGAGTGGAGGGGCCGGATTGCTCCCTGGCTGGGCTCAGGCCCTTGTGTCATTTTCAGGGTGCCAAGTCAGGATGGAAGGCGGGTGCTTGGTGCTCTTGGGAGGCTGCCTTCCTCCATCTCTCGGGACCAAGGAGCTGACAAAGAGTACATTACTAAACAGCCCCACCACCCTCCACAGACACATACGTGCAAGCACACAGACACAAACGCACACAAATGCACACATGCGCACGCACACACACACATGCACATGTACACACACAGTGGACAGGCTCCACTCCCACCTCTATTCTTTTTCTCGCCTAGTCCTTCAGACTCCTTTCAAAAGCCAGAGGAGGAGGGTATGGAAGGCATGGTTGCCAGGTGGGTTTTGTGGCCTAGCCCTGCCACAGGGGTACCAGGGCACCCCTCCCACTGAGCCTCCGCCCCCTGCCTCCCCTCCCACTGAGCCTCCG
>PVKP010006960.1:9928-79916 GCA_004027715.1 Plecturocebus donacophilus | reverse complement strand
GGAGGAGAGGCATGCTGATTTCGGGTGTTCTCAGCCTTTTTGCACTGGTTTCTTCCCATTTTTGTGGATTTATCCACCTGCCGTCTTTGTAATTGCCGACTTTCAGATTGGGTCTCTGAGTGGACGTCCGGCTTGTTGGTGATGAAGTTTTCTCTGTTTCTTAGTTTTCCTTCGGGGGGGCGCTCCTTCCCCACAGAGCTGGGCCTTCCCAGGTTCAGCTGTGCTGGCTCTCTCCTCAGCGCTTCCAATTGCTGTTCTCCTTGTGGGGATGGGACCAGCAGAGCCTTTGGGCACCCAGTCCCGTACACTCCGCACCGAGAAGTGCCGCGCCGGCCAAAAGAGTCGCGCTGGCGACCCGTGTGGCTCCTTTGCCAGGAATCTCCCGGTCTGTGGGCGTCAAAAATTCGTCTGCAATTGCGGCATCCACTCGCTCTCTGCGCTTTCACTGGGAGCTACAATCCTGAGCTGCTGCTATGTGGCCATCTTGGATCTCTCTCCGAGGATTTCTATCTTTGCATTTAAGTGTGTTCATAATTGCTTGTTGAAGCACTTTTATTATGGCTTCTTTAAAACCATTTTCAGATTATCTAACATCTGTCATCTCAGTGTTAGTATCTATTGATTTGCTTTTTTCACTCATTTGACATCTTCCTGGTTCTTGGTATGATGAGTGAATTCACTTTGAAACCTGTGCAGTTTCATGTCCTGATATAAAACTCTGGGTCTTACTTAAGCCTTCTATTTTAGCTGGCTCCTTTTGATAGCTCTGTGGCAGGAGAATGAGGATGCTGTCTTGCTATTGTCTGGTGAAGGTAGACATCCAAATTCCCCACTCAATCTTCACTGACACGCAAGGGGGGCTCCTTTTTACTGCTACTTGGGATTTGGGAGTATGTCTCCTGACATGGTCACCACAGGGACAGGGGAGTTGTTACCAGCTTGCTGATGAGAAAGCCCCAGCTCCCTATGTGGCCTTTCCTGACACCACTTAGCACAGTGTTACAGCCTGGTGAGGGTGGAAGTCCAGGCTCCCCACTCAACCTTTGCTGAGTTTTTCTGTGGTGTTTGGCTAGAATAGAGCAATTATTGTCTAAATGTTTCATGCTTGCTAGGCTGCTCTTTTCCTAGTGTTCTAACTAGAGAGAGAAGACTTCTGTTAGGGCTGTTTTGTCTGTGCTTGCTATTATTTCTCGACTTCTGGACTTTTCTGCCCCATGTCTGGAATATATGAGGCAAAAGAAAACCTAGGGAACCTACCACCATCCCATCCATATTGAGGTCCCTAGTTGGTCTGTCTTCTCTTCACTTTTCAGAGACTTCTTGTGTTTGTTTTATTCAGAATGGGAGGATTAGGGAGAATTATATGTAATCTTCCAGAAGCAGTAATATCAATTTTTTAAATGCTCCTAGGTGAGTCTAATGTACAGTGAAGCCCGTGAACCATCAGACCACTGAGTTGTCAGTGACTTGGTTTAGATAACCCAAATCTGGGGCTATCACTGAGAGCACCCACCATAAAGTTCCCTAAGGAGACATGATACTGTCCTTTTGACCCCTTCCTCAGACCAGCCCCATAGGAGACAGGGTTACGCAACTAAGGATAACTTATCTTGAAGTCTTTGAGAACTACTAAAAATGATCATGAGGGGATTACTATCATAGTCAATATAGCAGTCATTTTCCTAGTGGGGAAGTGGCTATTATTGGGGTTAGGGTACATGCACAGCCTTCTCTTGGGGCTGGCAGTGTTCTAGGTGTTGTTTGCCTTAAGTTATGCATTTGTTTTAGGTGGCTTTCTGCATCTGTTTTGTTTTACAATTTAAAAAAAAATTCCAGTAATTTTTATTTCATTTAAATAATTTTTCATGGTGTTGACTTTCTATTGACTGTAATTTGCAACATCTAACTGTGGCCATTGGTGTCTGTAGGTCTCAGCCCCACAGAGCTGCCATTTGATTGCCTCGAGAAGACTAGCCGAATGCTCAGCTCCACGTACAACTCTGAGAAGGCTGTTGTGAAAACGTGGCGCCACCTCGCTGAGAGCTTCGGTCTGAAGAGGGATGAGATTGGGGGCATGACAGACGGCATGCAGCTCTTTGACCGCATCAGCACAGCAGGCTACAGCATCCCTGAGCTGCTCACAAAACTGGTACAGATTGAGCGGCTGGATGCTGTGGAGTCCTTGTGTGCAGACATACTGGAGTGGGCAGGGGTCGTGCCACCTGCCTCCCAGCCACATGCTGCATCCTGAAAAGCATACTTGTGGGCTGTCCTCCCAGGGCAAGCCAAGGATCTAATGAGGGCTCTGGAGCTGTGAGGGGTGCCAAAACTGCCAAGAATCAAGGGTTTTGTGATATGTTACCCTATGCCTTAGGATGTTCAAGGAGGCAGACGAAATGAGGCCCGTCTTCTAATCTAGCCAAAGATAAAAGACTAGATCCGGAATATTTTCAGATGCTTGCCTGTACCTCATGAGGCAGAATTCATATCTACTCACTCATTGAACAATGAGACAATGTTGAGAACTCAAATGAACCAAACCACGTGGGAATGACAGAAGTGAAGAATCTGGCCCCTGTCTTTAAGGAGTTTGCATTCCAGTAGAAGACAGAAGGAACATATGTTTACAAACCACTTCACTGGAAGACATCAAACAAGCTGAATGAAGGGGTGCTTAGAAAATGTAGTAGAAGTTTTCAGGGGGAGATGACTCCCTACTGGGATGATGAAGGATGGCATCCTAGTGAAGAAGAAGCTCAAATATTTTGGTAAAATAGCTACAATATGCAGACACACTGTTCCAGGTATTATTTCAGGTTTAGTACAAGTCTGTTAAATCCTATGTGGTTTCATTAGGATAACTTTACCTATCCTTGAGGTCATCCATATTGTTACAGCCCTTCCAGTCAATAATGGAAGAACTCACTCTATACAAAACCAGTATGCAAGGTGTGTGTTTGTCCAAGCAAGTGGATGTGTGCAGTAGCCAATTTCATTTACTGCATGAGTCTTTGGCCTGGGAAACCTGTGGTTTGCATTGCATGTGAATGGCCTTCCACTCTCAGCCTTAGGCAGATTTGACCTTTTAGGGGCAGCAATGCTCAAAAACACAGCATTTTAAATTATATGTCAGGCTGTGTTTTTGCTTCAAACATGTATGAGTGGTCAACTCTAATTAGAAAGAGAAATGATGAATTCCTAAGAGTTCAGCCACACCTAA
Source organism: Plecturocebus donacophilus (assembly GCA_004027715.1). Taxonomy (NCBI): domain Eukaryota; kingdom Metazoa; phylum Chordata; class Mammalia; order Primates; family Pitheciidae; genus Plecturocebus; species Plecturocebus donacophilus. The sequence goes on along the minus strand of PVKP010006960.1, from coordinate 76,696 downwards.
TGTTAGATTTCAAGAGCATCTGAGATTTATGGATTAGCCTTATGGTGTGAGAATCTGAAACTCAGCCTTCTGAGCCAGTCAGGGAAAGTGGAGTCCTACAGTGCAAATGAGAGCCTGGGCTTAGAGTCCAGGAAGCTGGGCTCTAGTTGTGTCACCTGAGCCTCAGCCTCAGTTTCTCTTCTGCAAATGAGATGCTAGTCAGTATTCTATAATCAGGGCAGGTGGGGTTCAGGTGAGGAAAAAGAAAGTGGAGCTGTAGGAAATGCCAGGCCTTTGAGGTGCTCTGTGGAAATGAATACAGTGTGGGTTGTCCATTTAAATGGGAATAAAAACAGAAAAACTCAGAATTGGCATTTTCATAGTAACTGCAATGATTTGACGTAACATTTATAGGCAGAAAGTTAATAAACTGGCATTGTTCTTGGCAAATTCTCTTACTATCCCTGTAACTGCCAAGAACTCAGGAGCCAGGATAGTGATCACACCAGGGGCTAATTTAGAGTTCACTGCTGAGCTCCCTGATGGCAAGTCTGACTGTGTTTATTACTAAATTAAAACAAAGTCTCTGACTTATAAAGCGAAGTTGTAAAAATTACAAGTTGCATGACTGAACAAATGCTTTGGGGGGAAAATCAGTCATATCTTTAACACCAACAAGCAATTTCCCGCCAACGAATGTAGTACATACTGTGAGAGGATCATAATGAGGTCCTGAATATTTAATTTCATCATTTACTGTGTCTGTTTGCTGCTGTTTTTTAGAACCTATTTGGTTTATCCTGCAAGCTAAATACTCCACAGCACAGCTTAATTATCCTTTTAATTCCTCTTTGAAATCCTGTGGTGCCCCCTTCCTCCTGCCTTGTGATAATGATGATGAGAGTCTCACTTTAATTAGACTTCAAATGTCACTTGTGATGAGTGTGCCGTTCCAGGAAAACAGCTTGCACCCTCCTCAGACTGTTTTCAGTGAAGGAGCGAGGTGGCTGTTCTCTGCTCCTGGTGCTTTGGCCTCATTTCACACTATTATAATTCTGGGGCCATAAGGCCAGGCCAGCATCAGCTCATGTTCCATTGGCTCTCCACCTGCCATTTTTAGGGAGCTATTCCTTATGTAGTTACACATTCCCTTGTCATTTACTTATTTGGAAACATGGGATTTACTCTCACAAGCTTTAGCCTATGTTATGGGATTCAGAACAGTGAGATCATAATAATTCTCACTGACCAAAGCTGAGACTCCATCCTGCCATTTTTGTGTGGAGATATTCATTATTCTGCAATACTTTAAAACATTTGGAAAACACCCCAGGGTAAGTCTGTGGCCCTTAGACAGTGAAGTCTTAATTGTCAATATTTTTGTCTAATTCTGTATATATATATAACTTATTATATTTTATAATCTCAATAAACACATTGATAAAAAGATTTATAGGCTAATGTGAGCTCTTTGTGGGGGGCGGGTAGTGGAGAAGGTTCTGATTGCTCTGTTCCTGATTATTGCACTATGTATACTGAGACTGTAGGATTGCAAACAGCTATAAACAAAATGCCTAAAATGTTATGGCCTGGCCCATTCACTGGGCAGAAGCAAACATTTTAAGGAGATCATGTAAAAACCACCTGGAGCATTGCTTTCCAAGTTGCCATCATTAGCCCATAAAGCATTGTATCACTTATCTGTTTCTGTGTAACAAACTGTCTTCAGATTCAATGGCTTAAAACAACAGTCACTTATTATCATAGCTTGGGGTGAGTAGGGGGTCAGTCAGCTGACCTAGGTGGAGCTCAGTTGAATGTGGGTCAGCTGGGGCCTCTGCCTGTTGGAATACCTTAACTGGGGCCGCTCTACTCCATCATCTCTGTCAACCTAGGTAACAGAGAGAGGCTCTCTAAAAGAAAATGGTGATATGTATTGGGAAATAGGGCATTGCAATGGGAATACATGGGCCATAGTAAACTATGTGTGTATTTGAAGAGGTAAAAAAGAGACCAATATTTTTAAAGAAAAAATAAGGAGGATTACATAATTATTTTGAGACAATTATCCTTGGCTACAAGGATCAATAATAAGGGTGGTGCCAGTCCAAGGTTGGACAGGGAGTTGCTGGGCAGAGGTCCTTGCAGGAGGCTTTGTGTGTGTGTGTGTGTGTGTGTGTGTGTGTGTGTGTGTGTGTGTGTGTGTGTGTGTGTGTGTGTGTGTGTGTTTAAGATTGTGATGGCCTTTGTGCAAGGTTGTAGTTTTTTCAGAGTCTTGTAATGGCTCTTGTTATCAGTTATTTATGCATGAGAATCCTTTCTGGCCTTCCATGGTTCTACTTATCAGGTTTTTGTTTTGATTTGTTTTGTTTTGTTTTTTTCACAAGTGACTCCTTTACAATTCTGACAACTTCCATATTTCCTCCATTTGATCATCTTTCTTAGAAAGCATCCCCGATCAGTCATCCCATAGTTAGGTTTTGATTATTCCTCAGTGCCAGGATAGACCTGTCCTAGGTGGCTGGTCTAGTCTCACATTGGAGGAATTTGATGGTGATTAAAAATCAGTATCAAAACCCTTCAGCCACGTTTGAGCAAAAAGGAAGTTTGGAGAGAGTGGCTCTCAGGCTAAGTCTACTTGAAGTGTATTGCTAAGTTTGATTTTGTCTGCTCTGTAAACATTTGCTATCATCTCAAAATGCAAGGCCAGTATTATTCTGTTGAAGGTATACGTCTACAGAGATTTGACAAGCAACAGATGTGAAGTTTAAAACAGGAAAATATAAAGGAAAATTAAAATCAATAGTAATATGAGAATCCCAGTTTGCATAATGGTTTTGAGCCATGAATGTAGGCTTAAAGGCAAACAAATAAAAAATGAAATAACCATGAGGAATTAGGTGAGCCTTCTTGTAACCTTGTGGCCTTTATTTTGTGAACATGGGTCTCAACTTTTCCAGAGGAACTTATCTAGGTACAGCATATAGTATTAGAAATAGCATAGACAAAGATGGCTACCAGAAGTATTTCATGCCAGTCTCTTTCACTTAGAACAAAAATAGTGTGTAGACAGTCACACTATGAATACATTATCCAAGAGAGAATACTGGAATTCAACAGAGAAGTGGCAGGAAACACCAAAAGCAGGGAAGGAGAAGGGAGACAAGCAGCCTGCCTGGCCAGGATCAACTGGTAGCTGGGAGTAACTTCTCAATACAGGGAAAGGGTAAATGAGAAACTTCCAGTGGCCCAGATCCCCACCATGAAATCATGTAATCCTGGCCATGAGAGACCCCTCAACCCTCCCAACCACTGAAGCTAACACAGGGAGCTGCCAGGAGATGGTGAGATGGAACGGCTCCAGAGATGGAGCTTGCACGGGACCTCACACCTTTCCGAGACCTAAGTAACTACAGCAAGGCACCATTTTGAAACCTAGTCTTGGGTAGACTGCATGCTGTCCTGGGATCCACAGGCACTGGGACTGAGGTGTTATAGAAACCCAGATTGTTGCTGCTGGGAATGGAGAGTGAGCTGCAAGCACATCCACAGCCAGGGCTAAGAAACAAGGAAAGGGCTGCAGTTGCTGATGCCAGGAAGTGAGTGCTACTGGAACAGAGACTGGGAGGCTGAAAGGATGTAAGCTGCTGCCAGCACTTGGTCACCAGCAGAACGGAGCCTCCTGCAGCCAGGGTGGGAGTGTAAGATAACACTGCCAAGTCTGGAAAGCAAGCCCCGCTGGGACTGTGGAAAGGACATACATTCTCACCCTCTAGCCCAGGCTGTGGCCACAGAGCACAGCCACACTCTGTCCAGTGGCAACACTTCAGCACAGCTGCTACCATCCCTTACCTGAGCACTCTGCCTGGGGCCTGAGGATCACCTCACGCCTGGCCACCAACAGTCATGCCTGCTCTCACCAAGAGGCCTGAGCACAAACCTGCACATCCCAGCTTTGTACCACTCTTTGAGACAGGGCACATACCCTGGGGATTGTGCAATGCAATCCACCACGTTGGGTACCTGAGCACTCTTTCTGGGGCCTATGGTCGGGCCTAAACTCCAAGCCACCACCACCTCACCTGAAACTTCCTTGCAAGTGCCACCTGAGGCTTAGAGGCTGTCCCACCCAGCCCATCACAGCAACCACCAACATCAGTGCACACCACTTGGAACCCAAGAATCGTCCTGCTACTGATACTGCCATCGCTCATGCTATGCCAGCTGCCCAAAGGCCCAAGAATTCACCTACACGCCCCATCCATTGCTGCCACTACCAGCATCTGAACATGCTACCTGGAGGCCCAGAAATCAGCTTGCCAACACAGATGCCAGAATATGCAGCCCTGGGGCACAACAGGTACAGCTGGCCCATTGCTGTCACCATGAGAGCCTGAAGACTGGCCCACCTGGCATTCCAACCCCTAGTACAACTTCATCCAAACCCAGTGGGGAAATCGTGGATGCCACCAATACTATCTGCAGCCCAAAAAATCATACAGAGACTACATGCACCCAGAATCAAAGCCAAAGTACCCTACTCAACCAAAACCATAGATATACCTTTAGGAAAATGTCCTCTTCTATAAAAGAAATTTCAAAAACAGGAAGAAGCAACAGTTACAGCAAATTTGCAGAGATCCACTTAAGGACAAAGGAAACATGAAAAATTAAGGAAATATGATGCCTCTAAAGGAACGTCAGCAATAGAGCATAATCAAAAATAAATTTTTGAAATCCCAGAAAAAGAATTTGAAATATTGATTTTAAAGGAGCTCAGTGATATACAAGAGAACTCTGAAAAACAATACAAAGAAATGAGAAAAACAATTCAGGATATGAAAGAAAAATTTTACCAAAGAGATTTATTTTAAAAGGACCAAATAGAAATTCCAGAACTGAGGAATTCATTGAAGGAAATATAAAATACATTTGAAAACTTCAAAAATAGATTAGATAAGGAAGAATAAAGAATCTCAGAACTTGAAGACAGGATTTTTGAAATAATCCAGTCAGACAAAAGGAAAAATAATAAAACAGAATGAGTAAAGCTTTCATGACACTTGGGAAAACAAAGTGATCAAATATTTGAGTTATTAGTATCTCTGAGACTAATGAGACAAAAGATTAGAAAATTTAATTAATAAAATAATAGATGAAAACTTCCTAAGTCTAGAGATTTAGACATTCAAATACAGGAGACTCAGCAATCTCCAGGAAGATACATTTTGCAAGAGTTTTCTCCATGATACACTATAGTCCAACTGTCTAAAGACAGAGATAAAGAGTAAATCCTAAAAAGAGCAAGATACAAGCATAGAGTTACCTATAAAGAAAACCCCTGGCCAGGTGTGGTGGCTGATGCCTGTAATCCCAATACTTTTGGAGGCTGAGATGGGCAGATCACTTGTGGTCAGGAGTTCAAGACCAGCCTGGGCAACATGGCAAAACATTGTTTCTACTAAAAATACAAAAAATTAGCCAGGCATGGTGGCTTGTGCCTGTGGTCCCAGATAGTAAGGAGTCTGAGGTGGATTGTTTGAGCCTGGAAGGCAGAGGCTGCAGTAAGCCGAGATCATGCCAAGTTTATCAGTAGAAACTTTACAGGCTGGCAGAGAATGGTATAATATATTCGAAGTGCTGAAAGAAAAAAATGTCAGCCAAGAATACTATATCCAGCAAAATTATCCTTCATAATAAAGGAGAAATAGTTTTTTTCTAGACAAGCAAATCCTGAGGGAATTCATTACCACTAGACCACTCCTACAAGAAATGCTCAAGGGAATTTTAAGCCTGGAAGCAAAAGAACATTTATTGTTATGGAAACACATGAAAGTATAAAACTCACTGGTAAAGCAATCACATAAAATAGGAAAAGAAATTGTACTGAGGGACTGTGTTAAGGAAAACCAACTCCACAAGGGGCATGGCTTCAAAGGCAGGAATTTTCCAGTGCCTTGCCTCCATCCACGTCCCCATCCAGGAACGTAAAGTTCTTTGTCTGACTTTCCCATGTGAGGGCTAGGTGGAAAATCCAGGTGTGCTCCTTTGTTTAAAAAGCCTGTGAAAAGCTCTGGGAGGAGGGGGCTCTGTAGCCAATCCAGTATCAAAGTCAAAGATCAATCACTCCAGTGGAAGTTTGCAAGCACTCCTCTCATTAGATGAGATCACGAAGAGGGCAGGAATAACTCCCAGGTTAAAACCCCAATGCTCCTTACCTATACGGATTACTTCCTTGGATCCCCTCCCACAACAGCATGGGAGCTCTCTCTCCTTCTCTCTGTCTCTCTCTCTCTCTGCCTAATAAATTGCTCTCTGCTAAACTCTTTGGGTCCACAGTACTTATTTGAATGGTAAGCTCACCACACCTCCAGGGCCCCTTCCCCCATTCTTGGGGCAAGAGAAGTCAAGAACCTGGGCACATCAGGGAAAACACAGGATCGGAGAACTGGAAGCATCTTTGGAATGCCCCACAGCCCTGCTCCTATCCCCCAGTTACATCTTTGGCAAGCATGGGGAAGGAGCTGAACCCCCACCCCCACCCTGGTTACATCTTTGGCCGGCCAGCCAGCTGGGAGCAAATGTCAGAGCAGTGAGTGTAGCAGACCCCCTCTAGCTTGCAAAAATCTATCCTATTCTCTTCCTTTAAATTCTCTAAGGAGAAAGCGGCTGTGCTGCCACAGGTGTGGCTGGGCTGAGCCTGTGCAGTCGCCTAGGCAGGCCCCACCTAGCCTTTCAATAGCACGGTGGCCGGACTTAAAAGATATGGTACCAGGCTTTCTCTGAACCAGTTTCCTTTTCTTGCTGCTCTCTGTTTCTCGGGGCCAAGTCAAGGGCCGGTGGCAGGTGCAGACTGGCAGGGAGGGGGCGGGGCACGCCCAGGCCAGGCCCAGGGGCTCCACATGCTGCAGCTGCCCCCAGAAGCCCCTGTGGCTGCCCTTGCCATGGAGCCACGCAGAGCGAGTGCGTGAGCTAACCCGAGCCAGCCATGGGTTCCTGGAGGCAGCGGTGCAAGGAGGGGCCTGATGTGTGCACATGACCCCAGTGGCCGCCATGGTGGACAGTGGCACTACAGGGTTATGGTGTTGGTAGCCCCAGCCCCCGGACCAGGCAGTGGCAGCCCAGAGACCCATGCCCACATTGCCCTCAGGCTTATGCCTATGAGGACCTTGTGCAGTATAAATGCACAGGGCTAGTTCCTTTAGTCCGAAGTGCTAGGTTATGTCCTAATGGAGCCAGAGTCTGTCAGTGGGTACTGGAGGCTATAGTACATTGTGATTTTGTCACCCACAAATTTCCCAATCCAACTGAATGGTGCCAGAATCTAATGAGGTACAATTTGTCTTGCCTAGGATTGGCTCTCTGCACGGCAGAACTTCTCCGTCTAGAATACCATAGTCAAACCAGGTCCAAGGCTCAAATAGTTAATTACAGGCCCCACAACCCTAGGGCATATTCCTATGATGGAAAGTGGAGTGGGCGAGGAGGCCCGGGTCCCGAGGGCATTGCTCCACCATTACCTTCTTTAAGATTGTTGTGCTTAGAGGTCCCTCTCAAGGAGTTTATCCTCCTAGGATAGTTTTATTATCAGGCCTATGTTAATTGAACTCTTGCTAGGGAATATTGGCACCCATCATCCAAGCCTCACTGACCTAGTTCTTCAAGGATGCACCGGTACAGGTCCACTAATCCTGGCAGTCCCCATGTCCTTAGGGTGACTATAAGGACATTTAAGACAGTGAAAGTATGCCCATAATGCCAGTGTGATTAAACTCGGCATATGGGAGGCCCGCAAGATGATCACACATCTAGGGTACAAGGAAATTACAAGGTGCTATAACTGGGGTACTCTCCAGGGCTAGCACTGTAACTGGTGGACACCCCAGGGCTAGGAGTTGTAAGGTATAACTGGGGATGTGGGTATCACTGTGCTCAATTTATGATAGGTGCTACTCTTCCCAAGGCAAAATCACCCTTAAAGTATATCCAGGATAACTGAGACTAATTTGATCCACAATCTTTAAAGACACTCTAGGGAAAAGGGGAAAGAGTTGTTCTGCCTTGGAGACTTGGTGCTTGTTAAGTCTCTTCCCTCAGACTCTCCCTCTCTAGGCCCATCTTTGGAAGGACAGTTTTCAGTTTTTCTGTCTACCCCAACAGCAGTTAAGGTGGTGGGAATTGACTCATGGATTCATCTCACTCGGCTGAAGCCTTGAACATCTCCTAAAAATATCATAGGCCCTCCACTCCACAGTCTGAAGTTCCAGGAGACAACTGTTTATACACCTGCAAGCCATTAGAGGATCCATGTTTGCTCTTCAAATGAGATCCCCAGGAAAGTAACTACTTATAAGTCTAACTTATATCCTGGCACTAACAAGACTATCACTCTTAACTTTTTTATTTGCAACCAGGCTCTATGCAATTACCCCTATGAATTGGCCAAATAGCTCTCCTCCCCTCCTTCCTAGTGCTCCCCCCATGACAATTTACACCGAGTCTCAGGTGCAGAGTTTTCTCTTGCCAAGGCCATGCCATACTTGAACCCCAATTATTCCTTTCACGGTTGGGGGAGAGCACAGAATAATAGGAGAACTTGGTACTGGCACTGGAAGAGTTACTACCTCTACTCAGTTTTACTATAAACTATCTCAGGAGTTAAATAATAACATAGAAAAGGTTGCTAATTCTCTCTGCAGAAGCAGCTTAACTCTTTAACTGCTGTAGCTCTTCAAAATAGAAGGGCCCTGGATCTGCTAATAGCAGAGAGAAAAAAAAACCTGTCTCTTTTTAGGAGAAGAATACTGCTACTTTATAAACCAATCAGATATTGTCTTAAACAAAGTCAAAGAACTCAGGGACCAAATCAAATACAGGGCTAAAGACCTTCAAGAAACAGTTTCGTGGAGCTTAACAACTGACTGTCCTGACTCTACCCTCTCCTGGGTCCATTTATAACTATTCTACTATTGCTGGCCTTCGGGCCTCTCATCTTTAACCTTCTTGTCAAATTTTTTTCTTCTAGAATTAAGGCCATAAGGCCACAAATGGTCCTGCAAATGGAATCCCAGATGTTCTTGGCTCCTAAGTTCTATTGTGGACCTCTGAATCAACCTCCACCCTTGGAAGACTCCCCTCTGGAGGAAACCTCAACTGCAGGGCCCCCTTCTATGCCCCAATTCAGCAGGAAGTAGTTAAAGAATGATCAATGCCTGGGTCCCAACAGCAGTTGGACTTTCCTGTTCAGAGCGGGGACTGAGGGACTGTGTTAAGGAAAACTGACTCCACAAGGGGCGTGGCTTCAAAGGCAGGAATTTTCCAGTGACATGCCTCCATCCACGTCCCCATCCAGGAACGTAAAGTTCTTTGTCTGACTTTCCCATGTGCGGGCTAGGTGGAAAATCCAGGTGTGCTCCTTTGTTTAAAAAGCCTATGAAAAGCTCTGGGAGGAGGGGGCTCTGTAGCCAATCCAGTATCGAAGTCAAAGATCAATCACTCCAGTGGAAGTTTGCAAGCACTCCTCTCATTAGATGAGATCACGAAGGGGGCAGGAATAACTCCCAGGTTAAAACCCCAACGCTCCTTACCTATACAGATTCCTCCCTTGGATCCCCTTCCATGACAGTGTGGGAGCTCTCTCTCCTTCTCTCTTTCTTTCTCTCTCTCTCTGCCTAATAAATTGCTCTCTGCTAAACTCTTTGGGTTTGTGATATTTATTTGAACTTACTAAGCTCACTGCGCCTCCAGGGCCCCTTCCCCCATTCTTGGGGTAAGAGAGGTCAAGAACCTGGGCACATTGGAAAAACATCAGATTGGAGAACTGGAGCCATCTTTGGAATGCCCCACAGCCCTGCTCCCATCCCCCGGTTACATCTTTGGCAAGCACAAGGAGGGAGCTGAGTCTCTGTGTCCCACCCCAGTTATAATACCACTATAGAAACCCACCAACCACAACAACGATCAATAAGAGAAAAAGAAAGGAATAAAGAATATATTAAACAATCAAAAAAGAATTAACAATATGATAGGAACAAAGCCTCACATATCAATAATAACCTTGAACACAAACAGATTTAATTCTCCACTTAAAAGATATAGAATGGCTGAATGGATTAAGAAACATGATCTCATTCTATGCCTCTTACAAGAAATTCACCTTACTAGTAAAGACGCATCTGAAAGTAAAGTGATGGAAAAAGATATTCCATACAAATGAAAACCAAAATTGAGCAAGAATAGCTGTACTTATACGACATAAAACAGACTTTAAGTCAAAAACAATTGTTTAAAAAAGGCAAAAAAGGTTATCATATAATGATAAAAGGATAAAAGAAACAATCCAGCAAGAGGATATACTCATTCTAAACATTTATGTCCAGAACATTGGAGCACTCATATTAATAAAGCAAATATTATATGTAAGGAGAGATAGATGCAACACAATAACAGTCACAGACTTCATCTCTCCCACTCAGCATTAGATAGATCATCTGGACAGAAAATCAAGAAAGATGCATTAGATTTAAACTAAACTTTAGAACAACTGGTCCTAACAGATCTTTACAGAACATTCTATCTGACTGTAGAATGTACATTCTCTCATCAGCACATGGAACATTCTTCAGGATAGACCACATGTTAGGTCACAAAACAAGTTTCAACAAAATTTAACAAACCAAAATCATATGAAGTATTTTCTAAGATCACAATGGAATAAAACTAGAAATCAATACCATGAGGAACTTTGAAAACTATACAAAAACATGGAAATTAAATAGCATGCTTCTGAATAACTGCTGGATAAAAAAGAAATTAATATGAAAAAAAAGCTTGAAATAAATAAAAATGGAGAAACAACATACCCAAACTAATTGATAGGATACAACAAAAGCAGTGCAAAGGGGGAAGTTTAAAGAAATAAATGCCTACATCAAAAAAATAGAAAGATTACGAATTAACAATCTAAAAATATACCTCAAGGAAATAGAAAAACAAGAAAAACCCAAACCCCAAAATAGAGGACAAAAAGAAATAACAAAGATCAGCACAGGACTCAATAAAGTAGGGACTTAAAAAAATACAAAGAATCAATAAAGTGAAAAATTGATTCTCCCAAAAGATAAAAAAATTGATAAACTGTTAGCTAAATTAATCAAGGAAAGAAGACCGAAATATAATCAGAAATGAAAAAGAAGATATTACAAATGATACCATAGAATTACAAAAAATCATCAGAGGCTATAATGAAAAACTATTTGCTAACAAATTAGAAAACATAGAGGATATGCATAAATTCCCAGAAACATACAACCTACCAAGATTAAATCAGGAAAAAGTAGAAAACATGAAAAGACCAATAACAAGAAGTAAGATTGAATCAGTAATAAAAAGTCACCCAACAAGGAAAGCCCAGGACTAAAAGGATTCAAACTGAATTCTACCAAACATACAAAGAAATAACACTAACTCTCCTGAAACTATTCCAAAAACCTGAAAAGAAGGGAATTCTCCTTAACTTATTCTATGAAGCCATACCAAAATCAGATAAAGACATAACAAGAAAAGAAAACTACAGGCCAATATCCCTGGTGAATGAACATATATGAAAAAATCCTCCACAAAATACAAGCAAACCAAATCCAACAGCACATAAAAAACATAATACGCCATTATCAAATGGGATTTATGCCAGGGATGTAAGGATAGTTCAACATATGCAAATCAATAAAAGTGACAGATCACATCGACAAAATGAAGGACAAAAACTGTATGATCATCTCAACAGATGCAGAAAAAGCATTTGAAAAAATTCAACATCCCTCCAGAATAAAAACTCTCAACAAAGTAGGCACAGAAGAAACTCAAAATAAGAAAGGCCATATATGACAGGCCCATAGCTAACATCATACTGAATGGAGAAAAGCTGAAAGCCTTTCCTCTAAGAGCTGAAATAAGACAAGGATGCCCCAGTTTTACCACTACTATTCAACGTAGTACTGGAAATTCTAGCCAAGCACTCAGGCAAGAGAAAGAAATAAAAAGCATCCAGACTGAAAAAGAGGAAATCAAATTGGCCCTCCTTGCTGATGCTATGACTTTATATCTAGAAAAACTTGAATACTCAATCAAAATCTCTTATATCTGATAAATAAATTCAGTAAAGTTGCAGGATACAAAACCAACATACAAAATCAGTAGCATTTCTATACCAACAATGATCTGAGAAATAAATCAAGAAGGCAATCCTATTTACAATAGCTACAAAAATAAAATAAAATATCTAGGAATAAATTTAACCAAGGAAGTGGAAAATCTCTACAAGGAAAACTATAAAACACCAATGAAAGAAATGGAAGAGGACACAAGCAAATGGAAAAAGGTTCCATGCTCATGAATAAGAGAAAGTAATGTCATTAAAATAACCACCTTGCCCAAAGCAACCTACAGATTCAATGCAATCCCCATCAAAATACCAGTATCACTTTTCGCAGAATTAAAAAAGCAATCCTAAAATTCATATGGAACCAAAAAAGAGCTCAAAGTAATCCTGAGCAAAAAGACAAAGCTGCAGGCATCACAATGACTCACTTCAAAACACATTACAAGGATATAGTAGCCAAAACAGCATGGTACTGTTATAAAAACAGATGCATAGACTAATGGAACAGAATAAAGAAACCAGAAATAAAGGCACATATTTATGGCCAAGCGATCTTTGACAAGGCCAAAAAGAACTTACAATGGGGAAAGTTCAACCTCTTCAATAAATGGTACTGAGAAAATTGTTTAACTACATGCAGAGGAATGAAACTGGAACCCTATCTCTCACCATATACAAAAATAAACTAAAAATAGATTAGAGACTTACACATGAGATGTGAAACTATACAAATAGCATAAGAAAGCCTAGGAAAAACTCTCCTGGACTTTGGTCTAGGAAAGAATTTATGACTGAGACCTCAAAAGCACAGGCAACAAAACAAAAATAGACAAATTGGGATTATATTAAACTAAAAATCTTTGACACAGCAAAGGAAATAATCAACAGAGTGAAGAGACAACCTATTGAATAGTAGAAAATATCTGCAAACTATTAATCCAACAGGGGACTAATATCCTGAATATACAAGGAACTCAAACAGCCCAACACTTAAAAAATTTTTAAATCTCATTAAAAAGTGGGCAAAGGACATAAATTGACATTGCTCAAAAGAAGACATACAGATACTCAACATATATATGAAAAAATGTCCAATATCACTAATCATCATAATGAAAATCAAAATCACAATTAGATATCATCTTACCCCAGTCAGAGTAGCTATTATTAAAAAGACAAAAAATAACAGATGTTGGCAAGGATGTAGAAAAAAGAGTTCTTATCTATTGTTGGTGAGAATTTAAACAGCCACTATGGAAAAGTATGAAGATTTCTCAAAAAGCTAAAAATACAATTACCATTGGATCCAGGAATCCTTCTACTGGGTATTTACCCAAAGGAAAAGAAATTAATACATCAAAGGGATTCTTAAAACATTTTTTTAAAAAGAGGATTCTTGCACCCCTATGTTTATTGCAGCATTATTCACAATATCAAAGATACGGAATCAACCTAAGTGCCCATCAGCGGACAAATGGATAAAGGAAATGTGGTATATATACACAATGAAATACTATTCAGCCACAAAAAGAATGAAGTCATGTCATTTGCAGTAACATGGATGAAACCAGAGGCCATTATTTTAAGTGAAAACAGCCAAGCAACAAAGGCAAATGTCACATGTTTCCACTTATATGTGGAAGCTAAAATATTTGATCACAAAGATAGAAAGGGAAAGATAGATACCAGAGACTGGGAATCATGAGTAGTGGGAGGAGGAGGAGGAGGAGAAGGAGAAGGAGAACTGGGTTAAAGTGTACAAATATACAGTAAATTAGAAGGGAAAAAAAATCAATGTTCAACAGCTGAGTAGGGTGACTATACTCAACAAACATGTATTGTGCTCGGGTGATGGACACCCCAAATACCCTCACTTGATCACCACACATTATACACATGTATCCCATAAATTTGTACAAATAAAAAATAAAAAGCCTGGTCCTATTAATTCTTTATATTTAAAAAGGAATTAATTTTTACAGATATAGTACTTACTTTTCAACTTTATTGTGTAATTTTTCATTAAAGTGAGAAAATCATTATGTTCATAAGACAAACACAATGTCAAAGAAATTAAAGTCACTAGTTAGGTAATGAAATAACGATCATCTCAAATTTGGATGCACGTGCTCAATAACTTTTTCTCTCAGCCTAAATGCCTTACTGGAAGGGAAAAGTTATGTGAGAGGAAAACAAAGTGCCAAGCAAACTGCACTGGTCCCATGAGGAAGGAGACCCCTTCCTCTTAAGCTTCTAAGACCACTTCCCCTTTAGCCATTTATGTTGCATTTCAAAAGAAGTTAAAAGTCAGCCAAAGGAGATCAGTGGAAGGACCAGTGAGATCCACTGGCCAGGTTAAGGATTAAAACCCCTACTGGTAACCACAATCCTATCTATAGATCACAGAAATGGTATGGAGGAATTTTCCCTAGAAGGCACTGCTCTTGCTCAGCTGCTCAGATCCCTACCTAGTCAAGTCCCCCACACTCTCAACCCTCTCACATGTGCACCTCTTAGACTGTAAGGCTTTAAAAGGGCTAGGGTTTTGTCAGGGAGCTCGGTTGTTGAGGCATCTGTGCCTGCTGCAGCTCCAGGCCAAATAAGACTACCACTTCCTTTGGTGTTCGGTGTTCGAGAGGTTTGTTTGTGGCCGCTCCTCCTTCACCCTCACTACAAAACTCATCAGGGAAAGATTAAAATGTTTTAAAGTTCTGCAAAAGCAACATGAAAAACCGAAGTCCAGCACTGGGGGCAGGCGAACGTGGATTTGTGAATAGGAGGAAAGGCTAGAGGTTTCAGCTTCGTTAAAGAGTACCTGGAAAGGAGATACTGATTAGTAATTATATGAACTAAATTCTCCTTTAGCATCTCTCCGTATTGATTCTCTGCAAAGATTTGTATTGCAATATTCCAATTAGCTCCTTGGGAAGAAATTTTGGTGTAACGATTCTCATTCTACAGACAGGGAAATTCCAGAAGCTGCTGCTGATGGGGAGTAGGGAGGGGCTGAAACACCTGGCCACAGAGCAGGTGTTTCAAATGAAGGCGTGTGGCTTGGCAGACCCACCTTCAATTCCTGAGCCTGCATCCAGGAGTGACAAGCCTGGACTCACAGGTGCCTGGCTTTTGAAAGAGAAAAAGAGGTCAAGTGGCCTTTCCCAGCTGGAAGATGCCTGTTGCAACTGCCTGAGAGTCCTATCCGGGAGGACACAATCTCGAAAAGGGGACCTGCCAGGACAGCTGTAGCATGTGTCACTTGCTCCTTGGCCAAGACCGTCAGCCTTGACTTTCTCATGTTTATTATGTGGAGCTTTGTCACAGGTTCCTACAAAAAAAATACACTGTCCCTACCATCAAGAAACAAAAAGCAAAACAAAACAAAGATCTCTTCTCTTATTCTCTTCAGCGGTGCCCTTTCTTCTATTTTGCTTACATCAAGCTTTTCGGAATGGAAACAAAATCAGTCTCAGAGGTTTCCTTTTCTCACAAAGGATGTTCCACTTCCAATCAGGCTATGCACTGAATGCCCATTCTGTACCTTGTGGAATTACACTGCTAGCTCCCATTCTGAGGATTGTTTATGTTTTCCAAAGTGCCTCTCCATCTGTTTTCTTTGATATTCACAATCTGGGAGAACAGGTACCATGGTCCCTGCTTGACAGATAAATCAAGTTGAGCCCAGAGAACTGAAGTGACTTACTAAAAGTTTACAACATTGGCCAGGTGCAGTGGCTCATATCTTTAATCCCAACACTTTAGGAGGCTGAGGTAGAAGGACCACTTGAGCCCTGGAGTTCAAGACCAGCCTGGCAACATAGCGAGACCTCATCTCTACAAAGAATATTTTAAAAATTAGCCAGGCATGGTCACCTGCCTGTAGTCCCAGCTACTGGGATGGCTAAGGTGGAAGGATTGCTTGAGCCCAGGAGGTAGAAGCTACAGTGAGCCAAGACCATCCCACTGCACTCCAGCCTAGGCAACAGAGTGAGACTCTGCCTCAAACAAAAAAACAAAACAAGGTAACATTATTTAGGAGTGATGCTATCGAGTCAGTCCTGCTCCTGGCAGGAAGCAGATGACACCCTCAAGGTGGGTAATTTATGAAGGGGCTGTTTACAAAGAGAGAAGAGGGGTCTAGGGAGACGATGAGGGGCAGACCCCGGAGTCACAGGACACTGTGCCCTGGGAGATAGAGAAGTAGATGCCCTATTGTCTCCTGATGGCAACCCCACTGGCCAAGCCCAGCAGAAAGCTCATGTGAGTGAGCCTCCCTGGCCAGGGAGGAAAATAGAGTGGACCTGAAGAGGTCAATGGAAGATTACAGCCCAGCCACTGAGGCTGAAATTGTACATCCTGAATCCTATCTCTCGTTGCTAAGGCTAACTGTTCTGAAGAGAAAACTGCACATGTGAGCCCTGGGAATCTGGCACCTAAGGGTCCCATGCCAGGCCTGCCCTTGCTGGTTATGTCTAGATCTTCATCTCCTCATCTGTATGCCAGGGACAGCACAACTGGCATTGTGTTCAAGACTGAAAGAGGCAATGTCTGAAAAGCACGTGGCCCTGTGCAGGTGAGTGCTCAGTAAATAGTGCACATTCTTGTCACTGGTCCCAACTTCATCTTACAGAACTGATAATAACAACAGCCACAGAGATTTTTCCAGTTTAGTCTCATCTCAACTGGGTGCTACAGATTTGCCATGAAATACTTTCAGAGATTTGTATAAATAACTGCAGACCTCTTGACACAAAGTATTTCTTGGGCAAATTTCAAGAATTTGAAAGCTGTAACACACCTTTCTCTACACATATCTAAAGGCTTTCGGCTTATAAAATATAGGGGATGGGTTGAAATGAAGTACAGTGGAAAATAAGAAATGAATTAAACAGTGCTGAATTCAGTACCAAGTTTAATCCTCAAAGCCTTCTTCAGCCCCATCCTACTTGCACCATCCTTAAACCCCTACCTCACACCCTTCCAGCACTTCCAGATCTGCACACAGTTCCATCTATCTAGGGAAGACTGACACTCTCAGGTGCTTACCTCTCAGTGCCAGGCCA
This sequence comes from Plecturocebus donacophilus, assembly GCA_004027715.1. Taxonomy (NCBI): domain Eukaryota; kingdom Metazoa; phylum Chordata; class Mammalia; order Primates; family Pitheciidae; genus Plecturocebus; species Plecturocebus donacophilus. The sequence goes on along the minus strand of PVKP010006960.1, from coordinate 59,497 downwards.
ACTTAGGATTTCAAGAATTTCAATAACTTAAAGAGATGGCAAAAGAGAGAAAGAGAAGGCCTGAGAAGAAAATGAAGGGACATGTAGACATCAGAAGGGCACGGAGAATGCCATGGAAAGGAAAGGGGATGGAAAGTGAACAGAAGAGGTGAGAGAAAAAGCTCTGAAGGGCTTAACCTGCAATGACACAGCAGGTGGATCTACAATGGGTGGGAAGTTTGAACAGGCAAACAAAAGAATGAGATAAAGCACTACTTTGGCCAATAATGTCCTCCTAAGAGCTTTACACTTTAAGAGAATTCCAAACCCTAAAACCCTTTGCTAACATAGAAAAGGATCTGACACTTCTGTCTGTTCATCAGAAGGGTGTGAGCTCTGCGTTTGCATACAGGCATACCTAATTTTATTGTACTTCACCTTTATTATGCTTCACAGATACTGCGTTTTTTACAAATCGAAGATCTGTGGCAACCTTGCATCTGGTGAGTCTATTGGAACCATTTTTCCAACAGCATGAGCTCACTTTGTGTATCTGTGTCACATTTTGGTAATTTGCACAACTTTTCAAACTTTTCTTTTACTATTATCTGTCATGGTGATCTGCAATCAATAATCTTTTTTTTTTTTTTTTTTTTTTTAAGAGACAGGGTCTCACTCTGTTGCCCAGACTGGTGTGCAGTGGTGTGATCATAGCTCACTGCAGCCTCCAACTCCTGGGCTCATGTAGAGTCACAGGGTGCTGTGCCCTGGGTTTTGAAAGACAAAAAGAGGTCAAGTGGCCTTTCCCAGCTGGAAGGCCAGCTGCCTCAGCTTCTCGAGGTGCTAGGACTACAATCACCTGCCACCACACCTGGCTAGTTTATTTTTATTCTTTTTGTAGAAACAGCGTCTTGCTATGTTGCTCATGCTGGTCTCAAACTCCTGGCCTCAAGCAACCCTCCAGCCTCAGCCTCCCAAACTGCTGGGATTACAAGAGTGAGTCATGCTCAGCCAACAATCTCTGATGTTACTACTGAATTGTTTTAGGATGCCAAGAACCACACCTATATAAGGCAGCAAACTTAACTGATAAATGGGTGTGTTCTGACTACTCGACTGACTGGCTGATTCCCCCTCCCCCTACCCATCTCTCCCTCTCCTAGGATCTTTCTCCATTTCCTGAAACACAACAATACTGAAATTAGGCCAATTAATAACCTTAAAATGGCCTCTAAGTGTCCAAATGAAAGGAAAAGCCTCATATCTCTCACTTTAAATGAAAAGCTAGAAATGGTTAGGTTTAGCATGTCCAAAGCCAAGAAAAGCTGAAGGCTAGGCCTCTTGCACCAAACTACGAAGTTGTGAATGCAAAGGAAAAGTTCCTAAAGGAAATTTACAGTGCTACTCCAGAGAACACACAAATGGTAAGAAAACACAGCCTTATTACTGATAAAGGAGAAAGTTTTAGTGGTCTTGGTAGATCAAATCAGTCACAATATTCCTTTAAGCCAAAGCTAATCCAAACCAAGGCCCTAACTCTCTTCAATTCTATGAAGGCTGACGAAGCTGCAAAGAAAAGTTTGAAGCTAGCAGAGGTTGGTTCATGAGGTTTTAGAAAAAAAATCATCTCCATAACATAAAAGTGCAAGATGAAGCAGCAAGTGCTGGTGTAGAAGCTGTAGCAAGTTCTCCAGAAGACTGAGGTAAGACCACTGATGATGTGGCTACACTACACAACAGATTTTCAATGCAGTTTAAACAGCCTCCTATTGGAAGATCATGCTATCTTAGGCTTCACAGTTCATTTGCAATTTCCACCACATCTGCAGTTACTTCCTCCACTTAAGTCTTAAACCCCTCAAAGTAATTCGTGAGGATTGGAATTAACTTTTCCCAAACTCCTGTTAATGTTGATATTTTGCCCTTCTCCCATGAATTATAAAGTTTACATGGAGAAGCAAAAGACTTGAAAGTTGAAATTATGTTTTGGTTCATAGGCTGCAGAATGGATGTTATGTTATCAGTATTGGAAACATTAATCGTGCACATCTCCATCAGAGCTCTTTAGTCACTGGGTGCACTGTTAATAAGTGGTAATGTTTTCAGAGGACTCTTTTTTATTGGAGCAGTAGGTCTCAACAGTGGCTTAAAGTATTCAGGAAATGATGCTATAAACAGATGTGCCGTCATCCAGGCTTTGTTCTTCCATTTATAGAGCACAGGCAGGGGAGATTTAGTGTAATATTCTTAAGGGCCCTAGGATTTTCAGAATGGTAAACGAGGACTGTTTTCAAGTTAAAGTCACTAACCCTATTAAACTCTAACAAGAGAGTCAGCCTGTCTTTTGAAGCTTTGAAGCCAGGCCTTGATGTCTAATCCCTATCTCCTCTCTAGCTATGAAAACCTAGAAAGAATTTAGCCTTCTAGATGCCATTAAGAAAGTTCATAATTCATGGGAAAAGGTCAGTTGGTACCCACAAAATAACTTGCTAGGATTTTGAATAGGATTTGCATTTTATCTATAGATCAAGTTGGGAGAACAAAAATCTTGACAATATTGAGTCTTCCTATCTATGAACATGGAACCCACAGTAATGTCCCTTCTTTCATTTTTGGTATTTTATACCTTCTCTTGCTTTTTTTGTTTGTTTTGTTTTGTTTAGTTAGCCTGACTGGAAGCTTATTGATCTTTTCAAAGAAATAGCTTTTGGTTTTGTTGACTTCCTGTTTTCAATTACATTGATTTCTGTTTTTTTTTTTTTTTTTTTTTTTTTTTTTTTTTTTTTTTTTTTTTTTTTTTTTTTTTTTTTTTTTTTTTTTTTTTTTTTTTTTTTTTTTTTTTTTTTTTTTTTTTTTTTTTTTTTTTTTTTTTTTTTTTTTTTTTTTTTTTTTTTTTTTTTTTTTTTTTTTTTTTTTTTTTTTTGCTTTTGCTTTGGATTTGTTTCTTATCAAGTCTGGTCTCCAAGGAACTGTTTTACTTTGCCACCAGATCAACCATGTACTTATGTACTCCTGACATTTTTAGTTGCACTGCACGTGGAGAATAAATATAGTCCACCACACTGCTGAAAACAAAAACTTTCTATTTCATATTGCTTACTCTAGAAAAAATTCTTTTGTTATTCCAATAAATTTGGAGGTTGGAAGAAAGGAGGTAAACTCAAGGACTCCAGTCACACTATAACATGGATAAAAATCTAGTATTGCAAATTCCCTCTCACTACCCTTCAACTAACAGAGCTCTAGTTACAGCAATGATAGTGGCTTAGTCATTTAGATCTCCCTAACCCCATTTCTTTTTTGATTTATAAAATGATAACAATTATAAGACTCATCACAAAGTTATTATGAGGATTAAATAATAATAATATACTAAAAACTTAGCCTGGCCAAAATATATTTTTCTATTAGAAAGTTAATCTTGTATTTCTAGAATGTATGTTATCCTACTTAATCATGGATTAATGTTCCTGTCATATGCAGTTGGTATTGCTTTCTCCATAATTCTTTGAGACTTTTGAATCTTTTATTCTCATTTTGCTGTTTGATACTAGGTTCATGCTAACTGCATGAAATAAATTTGGATGATTTTTCTACATTCTGGGATAGTTTAAATAACTTTAAATATTTTATGTTGAAATTTTAAAACAATCCACTTGTAAAACACGTGGACTTGCAGCCATTTTAAAAAGAATTATTTGATAATTTTATAAAAGACTGTAGGCTAAGTGTACTGGCTCATGCTTGTGATCCCAGCACTCTAGGAGGCCAAGGCAGACAGACTGCTTGAGCTCAAGAGTTCAAGACCAGCCTGGGCAACATGGCAAAACCCTGTCTCTACAAAAAAGTAAATAAATAAAAGATTGCAATGATTTGCTAGTGCAGATTTCTTAAGCTAATTTTTATCTTTTCCTAGAAAACAGTCCATTTCATTCAGATTTTCAAATTTATTAGCATATGACCATAAAGAATGTATTTATAGTTTTTAAAACTTCCCTTATTTATACTAAATATTTTTGTTCGTGTTCTTGTCATTTTATTTTTTGCTATATCTATATAGATATTTCATTTTTGCTTTTCAGTGTTTTGAGAATATTTATGCTATTTTTATTTTAATAGTTTCCTTGGTATTTTCCAGATGCATTCTTTATCCTACATTTTTCTAACAGTGAAATGGAACACTTTGACTCTTTCTGATAATGTAGAATATTGTACTTAACAGCTCCTCTTTCATCTCTACCCCAATCTCAAGGCCCCATCAATTCTCAGTTTTTGTTAACAAAGGCTAAGATAATCTTACCCCGATACTATTAACATATTGCTTTTCCCATTATTTAAAAGCAATATTTTTCAAATAAAAGGTCTCACATATTTGTTACTAAACCACCCTACTAGTGCAGAGGATATAAACAAAGATAAAAACCATTTTCCCAATGGAACACATCTGACTCTTGGTGACATTTTCAGCCTGATATTGTAAGATGACAGTGATCTTGATACAGCATAAATATGTGTGCCATCTCATTTGCAATTCCTTACAGACCCAGCGTGGTTCTTCCCCAGTGTCTCTTCTTGGGACTGTACCTGATTTTATTACCAGTTTTCATCTGAATACCCTGGAGAATAAGACAATTTTGTTTTTGTTTCTTGGCCTGAAATCACTTGACCCTGAAAGACCTGTGAGAAGACACAGTGAGAAATGGAGTTAACTGCACACATCATGATGATTAAGAAAGGAAGAGCGAGGGGGCTGCTTTTCCCACTATTTATCCTTTGGGGAACTTTAGCATCTCACTCCATCTTATAAACAGAGTTATAACAATTATTTAAATTAATATTTAATTTGTTTCAGCGTTCAGTGCTGTCTTTTGGCATGATGTTGATTTCATCAACTGTTTTCTTTCATCTCTAAGTTGATTAATCTTTAAGTCATTTTTTTCTCCAGAATAATACATACGTTGTATAATTTCTCAACACTCGAATGTCTGAAGATGGCTTTCTTTGTCTTCACCTATGAAAGGCTACTTCAGTAGGGATAAATTCTTGGATTAAAAATCTTCTCTAGAGCTCCCTATTACCTTCCAGCATTCTGTATGGCCAGCCTGGTTTTTCTTTCCTTGTAAGTAACTGGCTTTTGTTTGTGCTTTTATCCTTATAGCGTACCATTTGGCCAGGATGCATCTAATTATAGAACCCCTTTCTCATAGGTTTTTCTGGAACATGATGAGCGCTTTCAATCTTTACATGCAGCTCTTTCTTTGGCTGCCAGAATCTTTATTCAACTATATTTCTGAATATTGCTTCCGCTCTATTTGTTCTGTTCTCTTTTTCAGAAATGCCAAATGCTGCCATACAGAAGTGCCAGGCTCTATCCTAGTATCTGCCATCCACTCTTGCTGGTAGCATCTCTATGTACTCTGAGTTCCAAGAGAGGTTTTTGTTTGTTCTTTCTCGTCATACTACTTCTATTTTATGAAGTATCAATCATGTTATTTTTTCTTTCTAATGTGCATTTTGGCTTCTGTATTTTTTTTAATTGTTTTTTGAGATGGAGTCTCACTTTGTTGCCCAGGCTGGAGTGCAATGGTGCGATCTTGGCTCACTGCAACCTCTGCCTCCCAGGTTTAAGTGATTCTCCTGCCTCAGCCTCCCAAGTAGCTGGGATCACAGGCGCCTGCCACCATGCCCAGCTAATTTTGTATTTTTAGTAGAGACAGGGTTTCACCATGTTGGCTAGGCTGGTCTTGAACTCCTGACCTTAGGTGATCTATCCGCCTTGGCATCCCAAAGTGCTAGGATTACAGGAATGGCCATTGTGCCTGGCCTTCTGCATTTTTAAGTTTCTATGAGTTCCACCATACTCACCTTGGCCTGTACTTTCCTTATGACTTTCTGTTTCTACTTCAAAAATGGCACATTTTCTTAAATTTTTTTAAAGAGGCCTAATACTTTTTTGAAAATTTCTTCTAAATCCTGAAACTGAGCTTATACACTGATCATATATGATTTCACGGCTCTTTAAAACGATGTTCCTCAGTATCCTGTCCTAAGTCCCAAGTCTCACCACCTTCACTCACCCATATCTCTGGCCACTTTACTCATCTTCGGCTAAATCAAGAGTTATTTCTGGTAACAGGAATATCTTTTGTTTACCTTTAAATATTTAAAGAATGTCTTGTATTGTATATACATGCTCCAGTAATAATTATTTTGAAAAAAAAAATAAGTTTTTAATCCTGTGAACAGCACAATAAAAAATAATTTTTTTATCCCACAAAGAGCACAATTTAAAAAATCAATATCTGTTAATCTAGGATATAGTATATAGAAAAGTTATGATACCAAGATGATAAAGATACATACTTCTGCTTCCAAAAGGAAGGATTCTAATATATTAAGAAAATAAAAAAACAGTATTATTTAACCTTGTTCTCACATAAGCACCAAATTTATTCCAAATAATCACATAATTTTAAGAATTTTCCTAATATATTTTTACAAAAAGTAACTTCAGTGTCATACATTCTAGAAACGCCATCTTGTACATTAGTACTACCTTACTTGAACTGAAGCATTCCAAAAGTTCCAATACCTTCTACAGATTTCATTTTTAAAATTCAAAAAAATCATTTATTTTTCATGATAAACGATGCTACTGATAACTTTACTCGGTAGAATTGTAGTTACTTTGGTAATTTTTACATGTTTATAAACAAGCACCACATCTACTATATTAAAAAATATGCCAGTCTAATGGCTTGCACTGGAGACCAGGGAGTTACATTTTGTTAAACCCAAATTGAACAGAGTTGAATTTAGATTAATACAGAGAAAGGCATGTTCTGGGTTTGTTGTCCTTTGTATTTCTTGAAGCATCAGATGAATCGTAAAAAGTTCAAAGAGCTTCTTATTATTCCTGTAAACAAATGAATGTACTATTTAATTACATATATTTAGGGAGTTCATCTGCAATGATACTGAAAGACAATTTATGTGTAAACATTAGGAAATGGCATCTGTTTTTAAAAATAGTGGAGAAAATAGGTGACTAAAAGATCAGAATGCTGAAACAAAATGGGATTATGAGATAAACTGAGGCAGAAAAGCACTGGGGAAAAAAGGAAACTTTTCTTTCTTTTGAGACAAGGTGTTGTTCTGGCACCCAGGTGGAGTGCAGTGGTTTGAACACAGCTTAGTGCAGCCTCAACTTCCCCAGCTCAAAAAATCCTCCCACCTCAGCCTCTCAAGTAGCTGGGACTACAGGTGCACACCACCAAACCTGGCTAATTTTATTTTTTGTAGAGACAGGGTGTCACTATGTTGCTAAAACTGGTTTCGAACTTCTGGGCTCAGGCTATCCTCCTTCCTTGGGCTCCCAAAGTGCTGAGACTACAGACATGAGCCACCACACCCAGCCTGGAAACATTTTATAAACCTGAAAACTGCACCCTATTCACTATTAGAGAGCATGAGAATTTTTTTTCACAGCTAGCAAGACAGACAAACATTTGATCATCCTATTTTATGTAAGCAGGCCTTTGTAAAGTGGCAGAATATTGGTTTACCTTTTGACTTGGCTATAAAATACTTGTTCAATCATCCTCTTTCTAATAACCGGTCAGTAATTTCATTTCAATCATTAAAAATTATACTTTATGTTTCTTATTTCCTTGTCTAGCTATTTTTACCTCTTGAGAGAATTTGTCAAATAACCTTATGTGCTATCCTAATACAAAAGGATTTACATCTTTTGTGGTCTTAAAGATTTATTTGAAGTCTTGCTTGAGCACCAACTATTCCCAATCTTCTTGTTCAAGCTTTGTTCTAGTTTTTTAAAGTCAAAAATGAACCTAAGCTACAAATACAACACGAACAGTAAAACATTTTGGCCCAAGAATATACTTGCACTTTAGGACCACTTTTTAAAAAATCCCATGAATTAGGAACCAAAAAAGAATTAAATCTAAGTAATATTATTGCAGCTTCATGGCACCACAGGGTAACTGCAACAGGCCTTACTACGAATTTACGCATCATAAATCAAGAGAATCATGGTACAGTCTGCAAGAAAAGGAAGACATAAATTGATAAATTCAGCAGATACCAGACCAAAACTAATAATTTGGTCAGTTGAGAATAAGGTTATAATTTGACAATAATTTATTACGATGCGCTACTAGGCATGTTACCAAATAGAATCTCTTAATCACTTAATCTTAATCTCAAATATGGATCTCTTAATCACTATTATACAAATTATACAAATAATTTCAAGATACATTGCATTTACTTCTCAAGTATATGGAAGCCTAGAAAGATATCTAAATTCTCTATCATGGGAATCATGGATAAGGGGATGAGGTCAGGGGGAGAATAGTTGAACCTAAATAAAAATAAAAATGTTACTGTTATGAAAATGAGTTGAGATAGAAGGTTTCCAGATTTGCCTCAAACACTAGAGTATACCAAGAATCAAGGAAAATACAGCTTAAAATCTGTGTCCTTATTTATAGTTTAGTAACTGGTTATACAAATTTCTGAGTCAGGAGAAAGAAGAGGAAACACAAACTCCTTGGTTTTTATAATAAAATCCAAATTAGTGGCAGTAGGCAGCCCGTAAGACTTTACTAAAATAAACCCTGTTACTAAAGTAATTTAAAATCTCTTCTGCTTGCTTCATTCTCACTCCCTAAATTCACTTTGGTACATCAATAAGAATTTGCAAAATATACTTTTATTATCTTTTTATTTTCACCTGTGGTATTATAGAATACCAGCATGCAAGAATTTATTCGGATATTATTACTTGGTTGCTAAAAACTGATCTTACTTCTATATGAAGTATTTAAAGTTCATTTATCTGAAATGAGCTATAGAAACAACTAGATGTTCTGCGATTAGTACTCTAATTCTAGTCTATCACTAAATATGTGGTCTTAGATCAGCATTAATATTTATGAATTTTAGTTTTCTACATCTATATAATAGAAATTTTTATTTAATAATCAAAGTTTATATAGCATGGGATTTAGAAAGGTCTAAATCAAGCTTGTCCAACCTGCAGCCCGTCAGCTTCATTTGGCCCAGGATGGCTCTGAATGCAGCTCAACACAAATTTGTAAATTTTCTTAAAACGCTATGAGATTTTGTTTATTTATGCACATCAGCTATCATTAGTGTATTTTATGTGTGGTCCAAGACAATTCTTCTTCCATTGTGGCCCAGGGAAGCCAAAAGATTGGATACCCCTGGTCTAAAGGATCACAGTAAGCTATTTTTCAATAAAAATGTTAGAAATAAGAAATTCTTACTTGATTTTGGAAAGTTTCTGTAAAATAATACTGAGTTTTTCAAGTATTTGAAGATCAAGCTTAGGGGCTCGAAGCAGCACAGAGCAAGTACAGAAAAATGAAGAGTTGCTACAGGCTTCCAAGAAAGGTTGCAAGGATTCTGCAAAACAAATCAACAGTGCTTTACCCTTAGGGAGTAGCTAAAAAGGAAATTAAAAACAAATTTAAATCAGAACTATGTGAGGCATTTATAAATATTCATTTAGATTTTCATTATTTTCATGCTTAAATATTTGGGTGAAAATATCATTTGAAAAATTAAAACATCCATCGGCTCTTATCTTATTCAACATTGCAACCAAAAGATAAGATTATTTACCCTAATATTAAGTTCCTATTAGGCAAAATCTAGAAGAAATCCCATATTTGAAAGAAAGGAGGAAAGCCATTTCTTCAGTAAGTTCATAACAATAAGTTCAATTTAAATATGGTAATTAGCAACAAGAAATTCTGCTTAATAAATTAAAAAAACAAAAATCAAATCAAAGCACCCCCAAATTTAAGAATTTCACTTGAAAGTTAATGACAATTTACACAGTCACTGGATAAGAAAGAAGATTTTAGAGCATAAAAGCAAAAAGGGAAAAGATTCACTTAAAAAAGACTAGTCTCACATTTAATTTAGATGACACCCTGGACTTTTAAGTTGAAGCTGTTACAAGACTTGTGGGGCTTTTTAGATGAAATGAATTATTTTGTTTATGAGAAGGACATGAGATGTGGGGGCCTGCAGGCAGAATGCTATAGCTTGAATGTTTGTACCCTCTAAAATTCATGTTGAAATTTAATTGCCATTGTAATAGCATTAAGAGTTGGGACCTTTAAGAAGAGGCGATAAGGCCATGAGGCTCCACCCTCATGTGTGAGTGCAGCTCCCTCTTGCTCTTTCATCCCCTCTTCTCTCTTCTTCTGCCAGGCGATGATGCAACAAGAAGTCCTTGGATGCCAGCACCTTAATACTGGATTTCCCAGCCTCTAGAATATGAGCCATTAAACTTCTGTTCATTATAACTTATCCAGTCTCAGGTATTCTGCTATCACAGGATAAAACAGACTAAGTGGTATATGCTAGGAATGGAGCACTAGAGACAATGGTTATGTGCCCTTTGCATATAATTATGTGGTAAAAGTAGGGTAACCAAATTCATTACTTTCACAGTAATAGTTCAACCCAAGCATGGTCTAAACGTAGTTTACCGAGGGTGTGTGTGTGTGTGTGTGTGTGTGTGTGTGTGTGTGTGTGTGTGTGTGAGAGAGAGAGTAGAGAGTGAGTGAGAGAGCACCCATGTGAGAGAGTTACACAAAATCTTCTTATAGACTAAAAACAGGTTACAGATATAGTATACATAATCTACACATAGAGCTAAAAATAAATCAAGTGAAATTTCAAGCAGCCTCATTAAACAACAGTTTTACTTCAGGTCCTGAGATGATTCATATGAACTGTAAACAAGAGAGTTAACTGTTGTAGACTAACAGAATTCAAACTAGTGCTTAAAGAACAACCTAAATCGGCCGGGCACAGTGGCTCGTGCCTGTAATCCCAGCACTTTGGGAGGCTCAGGTGGGTGGATCACCTGAGGTCAGGAGTTTGAGACCAGCCTGACCAACGTGGTGAAACCCCGTCTCTATCAAAAATACAAAAAACTAGCTGGGTGTGGTGGCAGGTACCTATAATCCTGGCTACTCGGGAGGCTGAGGCAGAAGAATCGCTTGAACACCGGAGGCGGAGACTGCAGTTAGGCGAGATCGCGCCACTGCACTCCAGCCTGGGTGACAGGAGCAAAACTCCATCTCAAAAAAAAAGAGAAGAACAATGCTAATCATTACCAGAACGGTATCTGAGGGGTTCTTAACATACCTACAACCTACAATATCAATGTTCTCAATCAAAAAGCCCACAAAAAGCACACAAGAAAATTATAATCATTTTTCTGTATACTACAAAAGCATGAAAGAGAATACATCTTACTCTATTTTACTATACTTTATACCTAAAATGTGGCAGAACATTTTAACATATCAGCATATTTTAAAAGTGAAGCTTATACAGGTCTTTTAGAAGTAAAAGAAGTTCACTGGTTTGAGTTCTAATTTCTCTTTTAAAGCTGTGAGGCAGACGTAAAATACAGGAGAGAAAAAGTTCTAGGATTCTTAGATGAGACAGGCTAAATATAAAATCAAAGCATTGTGGTTTTAACATTTTTTCAGTACTCCAATGTTCAAGTTGATTACATTCTTCAAGTTTAGAATTTCAACCTGAGTAACTTGGTGTTACAGACTGAACATTTGTGTCACCCTCTAAATTCCTTATGTTGAAATTCTAACCCCACTGTGATAGTTATTAGGGGGTGGGGCCTATGGCAGGTAATTTCAGGGTAAGGGTGGAACCCTCATGATTTAGTGCTCACTCTAATCTGAATGTCCTCTTCAAACTTCCTATGTTAAAATTCCCAAGGTGACGGTTTTCAGAGGAGGGGCCTTGGGAGATAATTAGGTCATGAAGCCTCTACCCTCATGAATAGGATCAGTACCATTATAAGAGAAGTTTGAGGAAGCCTGTTTGCCCCTTCTGTGATGCCACAGCTGGAAGGTACCATCTAAGAGAAACAGACCCTTACCAGACCCTGACTCTGGTGATGCCTTGGTTTTAGACTTCCCAGCCTCTAGAAATGTGAACAATGAATTTGTTTATAAATTATCCAGTCTGAGAATTTTGTTATAGGAGCCTGAACATAATAAGACAGAAGCTGGCACCAGTAGCTGGTGCCGCCATAACGAACACCTAAAAATGTGGAAGTACTTTGGAATTGGGTAATGGGTAGAGGCTGGAAGAATATGGATGTGCATGCTAGAAAAAGCCTACATTGCTGTAGAAGGAGCTTTAAGAGTGGTAAGGGCTCAAAAGAGGAGAACTGCTGAGAAAGCTTCAATCTTCTTAGAGATCATGTTAATGGTCACAGCCAAAATGTTGGATGGTAAAGGCCATTCTAATGAGGTCTCAGAAAAAAATGAGAAACACGTTACTAGAAACAGAAGAAAAGGTGATCTTGTAATAAAGTGGCAAAGAACCTGGTGGGATTGTGCTTGTGTCCTAGTGTTCTGTAGAATTAGTCTGAGAGTAATGAAACAGGATATTTAGTGGAAAAAATAGCCAAGGAAAGTCTTGAGGGTGCTTTGTGGCTTCCCTCGAATTATAGTAAAAGGTGAGAAGACAGAAACAAATAAAAGATGAAATCTATAATCACAAGGGAAGCAGAATTTAAAGATTTGGAAAATTTTCAGCCTAGCCATGTAAAGAACGATACAGCTTGTTCAGGAGAGAAACCAAAGGCGTGGTGCAAGCATCTGTTAAGGAGATTCTTGTGGATGGAAGGAAGCCACATGCTATTCATTGAGACAACAGGAGAATGAGCAGTAAGGTATTTCAGAGATGTTCAGAGCTGCCCTGCCTATCACAGACCCAGAACCCCAGGGCCTTGTGGCAGAACAATTTTAAAGGCTCTGCTCCCTAAATTCTGATGCAGTGCTCCTTGGTTACCCCAGCTGTTACTCAAGTAGGCTCAGGTGCAACTCAGATCACCCTTCTAGAAGGCAAAGGTGATTAACCTTGGCATGGTGTTTGCACAGTGCTATCTCCGCAGGTATGCAAAGTACATGAGCTATGATAGTGTGGCTGCCTCCACCTATATTTCAAAAGATGTCAGAAAAGCATGAGTGTCCAGGCTGAGAGCTGTCATGAGACAAAGCCACTGCAAAGAGCCTCCATTGAGTAGTCCAAAGTACAGGTGTGAAGGCAGAATCACCACAGAAAACCACCACTAGGGCAATGCTCAGACATAACATGGATTGGGGCTGTCTCTGAAACCTGGAAGGGTAGGGCACACCAGTGTGCAACTCCAGTCTTGGAGAGACACGAGACTTCAACCGGTGAGAGCTGCAGCATGGTCTGTGCCCTGCAAAAATATAGGGGCAGCAACCCCAAAAACTTTGAGGCTGGATATGGTTTGGATATTTGTGCCCTCCAAATCTCACATTGAAATATAATCCCCACTGTTGGAGGTGGGGTCTGGTGGGAGGTGTTTCAATCACTAGGGTGCATCCCTCAATGAATAGCTCAGCATCACACCCTTTGTGATGAGTGAGTTCACATGCAATCTGCTTGTTAAAGAGTATGTGGCATCTTCTTCCTCTCTCCTGTGCCTGTTCTTTCATGTGACTTGCTGGCTCCCTGCTGACTTCTACCATGATTATGAGCTTCCTGAGGCCCATACCAGAAGCAGATGGCAGCGCCATGCTTCCTGTACAGCCTGCAGAACCATAAGACAAAACAAAACCTCTTTTATTTCTAAATTACCCAATCTCAGGTATTTCTTTATAGCAACACAAGTCCTACCCCAGGGTGTCCGGAGGCAGGACATGGAATCAAAGAGTCCTCTTGAGCCTTAAGATTTAATGCTGTTTGCCTTGTTGGTTTTAGACTGGCTTGGGATTTATCTATCATTCCTTTCTTCCTATTTTTCCCTTTTGGAATGAAAATGTCTATGCTATGCCTGTCCCACCACTGTGTTTTGAATGCTCATAACCTGTTTGATTTCACAGGCTTACAGCTTGAGAGCAACTGGTCTCACGATGACTCACACTATGAGTCTCATCCACATCTGATCTAAATGATATTAGGTCAAATTCTGGACTTCAGACTTCTTAGTTGGTGATGGAACAAGTTAAGAGTTTTGGGGTACTGGCATGGAATGAATGTATTCTTCATGTGAGAAGGACATAAATTTTGGAGGCCAATGGCAGAATGCTATAGTGGGGGAGGAGGAAAAGGAGAGAGGAAGAGGAAATGATCAGACTCTTCTCTGACTTCGAGGCAACAATGAATGCCTAAAGACAACAAAGCAATGTGTACTAAGTTCCGAACAAAAGCAAAAGAGATTAAAAACTACTCAGCCAAGATCTGGTTAAGTATAAAAGCCCCAGGCATTCTCAAACATGAAGTACCTCTTTAAATTGGTGGAGGGAAGTAGGGCAAAGTATGTGTGAGAGAGAGGAATTAAAAGATCATTCGAAATTAAGGACACAGTCATGGAAAAGCCACAGTAAAATAACTAGTCTTGAGCACTGAATATAATTAACTATAAATCTAGAGAAAATAAAGCTAGTATGTAGCAAATGTGCAAATTGCAGTCACAAAACAGAACACAAAACAACATAAAAATATAAACTATGACTATAAAAATAACAATATAACTTTTAAAAATCAGAAGGTGGAGGAGGGGGAGATGAAAAGTGCAATACTGCTAATGTCTTCATCTTTCAGGCTAAAAGTCAATCAATTCTGTCTAGAACATAGTATTTAAATAGCGTATACAATTAAAAAATTGTTAAAATGGTAAGTTTTATGTTATGTATATTTTACCACCAAAAACAATGTGAAAAAATTGGGACAGTGTTTTTTATTTTGCTTTTTAACAAGACATTGTTTTCTGGAGACAGAGTCTCGCTTTGTCACCCAGGCTGGAGTATAGTGGCAGGATCTTGGCTAATGGAAGCCTCTGTCTTCTGGGTTCAAGGGTTTCTCCTGCCTTGCCTCCAGAGTAACTGGGATTACAGGTGCACACCACGATGCCCAGTTAGTTTTTGTATTTTTTTTTTTTTGTAGAGTTGGGGTTTCATCATGTTGGCCAGGCTAGGCTTAAACTCCTGACCTCGAGATCCGCCCACCTCAGCCTATTCATTCATCCATCTTTTCATGTGAACACAACCATTGGAACATGTCTAAAATAATGTTCACCTAACATTAATGATGGTGATTTCTAAATAATGAGGTTCATTTGAAATTTTTTAGTTCTAAAAGTTTATTTATATTCATTCTTTAAATTGAGGTTAAATATGCATAACACATCATTTTAACCATTTTTAAGTGTTTAGTTCTATGGTATTAAGTAAATTCACATTACTGAGCAACCATCCATCTCCAGAACTTTTTCCACCTTCCCCTGAAACTGCACACATTAAACAATAACTTTAACTTTCCCATTTCCCTCTTCCTCAACACCTGACAATCACTAATCTACTTTATTTCTCTACTCCAGGCACCTCATATAAGAGGAATCATAAAGATGGATCCTATTGTGCCTGGCTTATTTCATTTAGCATAATGTCTTCCAGGTTCATCCATTTTGTAGCATCTATCAGAATTTCATTTCTTAGACTGAGTAATAGTCTATTGTATGTACATACCACATTTACCTTTACTGCTTTCAAGCCACTCTTTGTCTTTCATTTTTGACAGTTTCATGATAATGTGTCTTGGTGTCGGACTCTGGGTTTATCAAACATGGATTCTTTGACTTTCTTCAATTTGTAGAGCCATGTTTTTCCTCAAATTTGATAAGTTTTCAGCTATTATTTCTCTTAATTATCTCTCCACACCTTTCTCTTCTTTCTCCTGGACTCCAGCAACGCAGCAATTGGTTTGCCTGATGGTATTCCATACATCTCTCAGACTCTGTTCACTTTTCTCTTTTCTTCTTTGATTTTGCTCCTCAGATTTGATCATTTCAAATGACCTGCCTTCAAGTTCACTGATTCTTTTTTTGCTGGTTAAAGTCTGCTGTTGAACCCTTCGAGTAAATTTTTCAATTCAGCTACTACATTTTCTAGTTCCAGAATCTGGATTTTTAAAAATAATTTGTATTTCTTTGCTGATAGAAATTTTTTCATGTATCATTTTCCTGATTTCATTATTTCTCATTAGCTCATTGAACATATTTAAGATAGTTGAGAAATTCTGTTCATGTATCATTTTCCTGATTTCCTTTTATTATTTCTCATTAGTTCATTGAGTGTATTTAAGATAGCTGTTTTAAAGTCTTTTCTGAGCAAATCCAATTAATCTGTATCTTTACAGGGATAGTTTCTGAAGATTTATTTTGTTCCTTTGGATGGGCCAGATTTCATCCTTTCTTTGCATGTCCTGTGATTTTTTTGCTGTAAATCTGACATTTGAAAAAACCACCACCCCTTCCAGTCTTTGAAGACTGACATGTAAGTCCTTTGCTACTTATCAAGCCCCTGAGCCTTGGGAACAGCATAGGGAACGTGCTTAAAGTCATCACAGGTCTTTTCTGGGAATGTATCCTATCTGGTGGGCCT
Source organism: Plecturocebus donacophilus (assembly GCA_004027715.1). Taxonomy (NCBI): domain Eukaryota; kingdom Metazoa; phylum Chordata; class Mammalia; order Primates; family Pitheciidae; genus Plecturocebus; species Plecturocebus donacophilus. Next base: position 43,007 of record PVKP010006960.1, on the reverse strand, counting down.
GGGTGTGCTTTCTGGTTTTTGTTTTGTGTTGTTTTTTGTTTTTCTTGTTTCCTCTGGCTGCTTTTAAATGTCATAATTTTCCAGAATCTCAACCAAGCTTCTTCTCAAGGCCTTAGATGTTGTATGGTATTCCTCTGTACATAACTTCTTGCTCCCAAACATCCGCAGGTTTGTTGTCTCCTTGTAGTTTTCATGTGCTATGGTGCCCATCACTGCCTTCCTTGGCCTTCAGCCTGTGATTCAAACCATGCCACGTTCCCTGTATGTGCTCTGAGTGAGAAGAGTCTGAAACCAGTCTCTTGGGCAAGCCACTGATAGGCAAGAATGTGTCAAACTAGTTCTGCTTGAATCCATCTGTCCTGAGGAAGGGAATGAAGAACTAGGCCATTTACTTCTCTCTGCGCTGCACTGTGCCAGAGATAGAGCAACAGTGAGTAAAATTATCACAGAATTTCCCATCATTTTGCACGTGGCTTTTTCTTGATTGGGCATTTGCTGGGTTGCTACAGACCTTTGATGGGTTTGCATAGTTCCTACCAAGTTATTTTAGTCAGTCTGTAGCTATTTATTTGATGTTTCTGTGGGGAAACAAGCACCTGCAGCATCCTAGTCAGCCATTTTGCTAATGATTGAGTTTTGCTCTGCTTGAGCATGAACAATATTATGAAAAAAATATTTTTCTTTAAGGAAACAGAATTCTTAGAAAGCAAAATAAAACCCTCTCCAAGTATGAAATAAAGTCTGTGTTGGTTCAGCTTGGAATGCAGAGAAAATCTGACTTACAGGAGCTTAATCAAATAGAAAAAAAAAATCATTTTCTTTTTTTTCGTAAAAGGTAGGCACTTTATGGAACCAATTCAGGTGCAAGACAATGTCATCAGAAACCCAGATTCTTCCTAGGTTGAAGCAATTCTCCTGTCTCGGCCTCCTGAGTAGCTGGGATTATAGGCATGTGCCACCATATCCGGCTAAGTTTTGTGTTTCTTTTTTTTTTCCTAGAAATGGAGTCTCGAACTGCCAGCTGGAGTGCAGTGGCAAGACTTTGGCTTACCACAACCTCAGCCTGCTGGGTTCAAGTGATTCTCCTGCCTCAGCCTCCCAAGGACCTGGGGCTCCAGGCGCACACCACCATGCCCAGCTAACTTTTGTATTTTTAGTAGAGACAGGGTTTCTCTATATTGGCCAGGCTGGTCTTAAACTCCTGACCTCGTGATCTGTCCACTTTGGCTTCCTAAAGTGCTGAGATTACAGGCATGAGCCACTGCACCTGGCCTAATTTTTGTGTTTTTAGTAGAGACGGGGTTTTTTACCATGTTGGCCTGGTTTGTCTTGAGCTCCTGACCTCAGGTCATCCATCCTCCTTGGCATCCCAAAGTGCTGAGATTACCTGCATTAGCCAGGGCAATAGCCTCTATTACTTATTTGAATGTTACATAATACAGCTTATACATTGCAAGTAAAACCACTAGGTAAAATGAGTTCTGACTTAATATAAACTGTCACCAAGTTAGTGTTACATATACAGATGGATGTGGCTCAAGATTTTAGACAAAAAAATTGAATGGAACTTACGTGTTTCTGTGACAGCCTCTAATGAGTTTATAAATAAATCCAGATTTCAGCACATTTATCACGTTGCTTTTAATGTCTCTAAAAGTTGTATATCAAGACTTTTTATGCTACTGTCTAACAGAATCTGCTGTTACTTAAGAAATTGACTGAAAAGCATTTTATAATCATGCACCACCTGAGAAAAAACTAATATGTAGTACTAAAAAAATGCAAATTAAATCACCTAGAAAATGTTAATCCAGAATGTCACTTTCAATATTTAAGCATTTGAACTTTTGTTTTAAAAATGTTGTAAAATAAAGCATTTGATAAGCTTTAAAAAAAAAAAAAAAGAAAAGAAACCCAGATTCTTTGTTTCGGTTCCAAACTCCTTAGCTTTTCTTATTCAAGCTTTCTCATGAAAATATCCTTAGTATTATTTTTATGTGTCATGGTCAAAGGCTTTACACCACAAAGCAAAAAGGAGGGCAGCATGGGAATAAGTGCCAATTATATCAGTTCTTCTTCAGAAGAAAAGCAAAAGGTTTCCCAGAACTCTTAGCAGACTTCTGGTTTGCATCTTACTGGCCTCCAGTGTGTCAAGCATGTAGCTACCCTGCCAGCAATGAAAGGCTGGAGGAGAAAGTTTTTAGGTGTTAAACAGTCTCTAGAAGAGAGGCAGGTAAGGTCGAAAGAGGTGAGAATGATGATGGGGAGCCACCCCACAGACTCTGCTGCAAAGGTCTAAAGTTATATATTTCTTGAAACAATTTTTTTGATGCTTTTGTTGAGTCACAATATTTTATATAAATTTATAGTTAATAGGCTTAGTGGAAGGTATTTAAATATTCAATTTGAGAAAGATTACCTGAAGACACAACCAATCTCAGCTACAAGTTACTTTCAGTAATAATGAAAAAGGGGCACTACAGACTCCCTGCACCAACACTATACTAATATGATATCTGACAAAAAACTATTGTAACTTAAGAAAATAAATAATTTTGATTAATTTAAAAGTCAATACTGAAATCTCTCAAGAGAATTATTTATCTGCCAGTATTTCCTAGAGTGGTTATATCTTTTTTAAAAGTACATGCTGTCAACAAGTCAGCACACTCTTTGGTAATGATTATGTCCACATATGTTAGTCATCAGCCTGTCAATAACTGACTAGAACTTTTTTCCAGTTTAAATGCTCAGAATCCAAGTTTCTCAGATAACAGCTATTTTAATCTTTTCAGCATTCTAAGGCAAGAGTAATCAGAATAAAATTAATTTTTAAAGAAAATTCGCCTCAACTCTCAGATAGTAACATGCTATTACATGGGACAAAAATGTATGATTTTTAGTTGGGCTTTCATTCCAGTTCTGATGACTCAAAAGCTGTACCATAACATAGCAATATTCAATACCAACCAAAAACCTTCCGTTGCCCATCCCTCAAACTGGAAAAGGGTCAGGAAATATTTAAAAAGAAAAAAAAAGCAATAGTATGAATAAACTTACATCATCTTTGAAAAACACCCAAATGAATTTTCCTCTTCAGTATTTTTTTCAAGTCTGCCCTCATTCCTTTTTGGAAGGAGAAATGGTGTGAAATGCACTCAAGATGAGCTATATCTTGAAAGATGAGTAGGAACTTGCCAGCGGCTTGAGGAGGGGAGTGCTAGTCCAGGGACAAAAGCGCTCTTGGAGCAGGGTAATCCATATTCATAACTAACAACTCCCCAAGTAAACTTCCGAGTCTGCCATTTTCCCAGTTTCAAACCATGCTGTTCCTTCTACTTCTCATTCCTGAGAGAATTCCAAGGCTTTTTTTTTTTATTTCTTGTTTGCTTTTTCGATTCCTGAGATAAATTAATGCTGCCAGTAATTCCTACTCTGGAATCTCTCAGTTCTGGCGTCCCAGCTTCCAGGGAAGAGCTTCTCTCTTGTGTCCACCTTTTCTCCTTCTACAAGACTTAGTTATTTCTCTCATCACTGCCCCAGCCCTAGCCCTGTGACATTAAATAAGTCACTTAATTTCTGAGACCCCCAGGCTTCCTATCTATCTATCTAAAGTATACATATATACAAAAACATAGCTGAGCTAGAGGAACAGTTCTCAATCCAGTGACTCTATAGAATCTTTTCATGATAAATATTTTGTAATTCCCCTTTAATTATTCTAAAATAACCATAAACAATATAATCTATTCATATCTTTTTAATCAATATAATATACTATTTGTAATACAGGGGGAAAGGGAATTTATAATAAGGTAATATTTTAATCATTTCAATACATCAATACTTGAGGATAAATGCACTGTAAAACATAATGAAGTGGTCAAATGCTTGTACCTGTACATTGGATACCCTAAATGCAGCAGATATACATGCAAACTGGTACCAAGAGAGTTCTCAAATTGATGAGGAGAGGAAAATGAAAGACTAGTGTGGCAGACTGAATGATGGTTCTCCCAAAAGATGTCTACATCCCCATCATGGGAACTGGTGAATGTTACATTATGTGACAAAGGCTTTGCGGATGTGATTAAGTTAGAGATCTTCAGATGGAGGTGATGATCCTGGATCATTTGATCAGGTCTAACTACAATCACAAGTATCCTTATAAAAGGGAGGCAGAAGGAATGACATCATCAAGATGGCAGAAGAGGATCCTTGGACCTTCCTTCTTCCAACAAGCAAACTGATTCCACAACAATCCCCATGGCCAAATTCCCTTTGTGTGAAATCCAGAAACTTTAAGAGGCTGCTGCACCCCAGCTAAGTATGAAACCAGTCACATCAAAGCCAGTAAGTCAATTCAGATACCATACTGCCATAATCCCCTGGTACAGTTCCATATGACAGGAACAAAATTCCCCAGCTCCTAGCCTCTCCCCAGGAAGAGAGCTACACTATATGTCTAATGCCCAAAGTTTTCTAGGAATCCAGAAAACTGGTCTATGTCTAGCCTGTCTTGGAGCACTAACAGAACCCAGCAAACTCTGACCACTCATGGCATTTGGAGTGTGGGTAACCAGAGCTACCCTACCCTCTATATCTGGCTCATCACAGAGTAAGCAGGCAAAAACCCCAGCTCTTTAGCTTCTACATGGGAATGAACAGAGAGGCACTGTGTGTCCGGCCACTCACCTTAAATGGTGACTGCGTGAGGAAATGGATTCAGTCTCCATAGTCTCAGATGCTGAAGGGACCTGATATAGTCTAGATGCCTAGGGACTATTAAGAACAAAGACAGGGCCGGGAGCGGTGGTTCAAGCCTGTAATCCCAGCACTTGGGAGACCCAGGCGGGCAGATCACAAGGTCAAGAGATCGAGACCATCCTGGCTAACATGGTGAAACCCCGTCTCTACTAAAAATACAAAAATTAGCTGGGCATGGTGGTGTGCATCTGTAGTCCCAGCTACTTGGGAGGCTAAGGCAGGAGAATTGCTTGAACCCGGGAGGCAGAGGTTCCAGTGAACCGAGATTGTGCCACTGCACTCCAGCCTGGCCCCTGGAGACAGAGTGAGACTCTGTCTCAAAAAAAAACACAACAAAGACAGTGGATGGAACTAGCAGGAAAATCACCCACTGTGGTCAGTTGGAGGGGGCTAGGGGAGGGACAGCGGGCGGGTGGGGAGGGTAGGGAGGGATAGCGAGGAGAGAAATACCAGATATAGGTGATGTGGGGGATGAAGGCAGCAAACCATCTTGCCATGTATGTACCTATGCAACAATCCTGCATGATCTGTACATGTACCCCAGAACCTAAAGTACAATAAAAAATAATAATAATAATAAAAAAATTGAAAGATCCCTGAATTTCTGTCTGGGCTGATTGGTGAGGGTATTCTCCAGAATGAGGCCAGTCCATAAAGACAAAGAAGTGACTCTTTTGTCTAAGGCACAAAAATATCAACAGAGAATATCAAGGAAAAAGAAGAAATGGGGAAATATTTTCCCCCAAAGAGAAAGAGATAAATCTCTAGAAACTGGTCCTAATGAAATGGAGACACATCATTTAACTGACACGAGAATTCTAAGTCACTACTACCAAATAAGCTCCCACATGTACGAACTTAAGTTTTGTATATGGTTATTCATAGAAGCACAGTTTGTATTAGCAAAAGACTAGAAACAGCCAAAATAACCATCAATGGTGGTCTGCTTAAATGAATGAATTTTAATTGAAGAAATTATGCATTTATATAAGATCTTCAAGATACAATGCTGACAATAATATATATATATTATTATATATTCAACATATTAGCATTCCTGTGATAAAAAGAAAAAAGTTAAAATGTGTGTGTGTGTGTGTGTGTGTGTGTGTGTGTGTGCAGCTGTTCCCTCCATGGAGGGAAACAGTAACTGAAGGCAGACTTTTCACTTTTGTACTTTTGAAATTATAAGATAGGTGAATGTGTTACTATTTACTTATTTTCTTAAAACAGGGCCTCACTCTTGCCCAGGCCGGTGTGCAGGGGCATGTTCATAGCTCACTACAACCTTGAACTCCTGGACTTAAGCAATTCTCCCACCAAAGCCTCCCAAGTAGCTGGGACTACAAATGCACACCATTATGCCCAGCTAATTTTTAAATTTTTTTGTAGAGACTGGCCTCACTATGTTGCTCAGGCTCATCTCAAACTCCTGGGATCAAGCAGTCCTCCCCCCTAAGTCTCCCAAAGTGCTGGGATTACACGTATGAGCCATCACACCTGGCCTTAAAATGTGTTACCTTTTAAACAATGAATATAATTTTGTTAAAAAATAATTCCTTAAGTTAAATAGCTAGAGAATTTTAATATTTGTTTAAAAAAATAAAAATAGTGTATTCATCATCTACATTTTTAATTATTTACTCTCTTAGCTTTCTCTACCACACTAATTGGTGGGTTACATTTTATCCTCCATCATATGCAATGTTTTGGTTTTTTTCCCACAAAATATTAAAATGGGTTTCCTCAAAATATATTATATAATATAAATTTAAATGTTGGCCAAAAAGGGCTCACTAGTGTTACACACTAGTGTAACGTGTCATCTAGTATTATCTAGTGTTACACAAGGGAAAGACCAGCCTTTTATCTTAGAAACAGAGATTTTGTTAACAGTGTCAGACAAGGGGATGCAAAGCATCATTAAAGTGATTATGTAACTTTTACTAGAACTGTAAATCTGGCGGTGTTCAGAAACCAACAGCAAATATATGGCTACAAGTACCCATTAATTGACTCTTAAGTAGACTTCAGAAGTTACAGAAGGAACTGTTAGTTCATTAAGTCCCTGTGCCACACATCCCTGAAGTGGCTGACCAAGAACAACTTCAAAGCTCTTTTGTGCTGAGAAAGAATTTCCAATGAATCCATTTTCTTATCAAATTTCATAAAGCTCAATTCCCTAAATAAATAATAAATGATGATAAACATAATAAAAATTAAGGATTAAAAACAAAGGTTATGTAGAAATATATTTAAAAGCTCATAACATTAAAGTCAACAAATCAGAATAGAAAGAAAAAGATCTAGAAGTTTTACTACACAAAAATCCCCAAGTCTTGCTGATGCCCAGCAAAGCTCTTCCCAATGAGCACCCCAGCTAGTTCCTGATTTGATTCTTTTACTTCTCTGCCCTCACTAACTCTGCTTTAGTCACACTGGCTTCTCTGATGTTTCTTGAAAATATCACACATCTAAAGTACTGCACTGCACAGCCTTTGCTACAGCTGTATACTCTTCAGTTATTAAAAATAAATCTTCCCATTGGATTTCCTAAAGGGAATGTTTCCATGTGAAAGCTTTTAACTGAGAAAACAGATTATATGTATGTAGGATTAGGTTGGTGCTTTGTTGGAAATATTGTATCTATAATTTCATTGAAATTATCCTTCTTTTAATCTCCTAAATAACAAAAACATAACAGAATGGTTGAATAAATTTAAAACAGCAAAAGAGAAGAAACTATGTTGTCCAAATCAAGGAAAATAACTGTCAGTGAAAAACAGTACCTGGATCAGATAGAAAGATCTCAAATTAACAACCTAATATTGCAACTAAACCATAGAGATATGTTCAGAAATAAATTCTAGATCCACGGAATAAGTTTAATAATGCATGGAGTATAGTCTAAAGTAATTGATGATTCTTTGTTATCTTTGCTATTTTTTACCCAAATTGACACACAGAATTTAAACAGAACAACTGAAGTATATCTTTGTAATATTTCCTAGGATTTTCTTGCATGTTGATATTTCAAACAGATAAACATAGCCTACTTGCAAGTATGCAACTATATATACACTAGTATCTAACCATGTAAAAAAGAAAGAAAAGCTGGCCAACATCAAGAAAACCATTTATAGAAAAAAGATATGCAGTAACTACGTATCTTTTGATAGCAAAAATATATTTTTCTGGGATATTTGTTTTTTAATTAACAAATGAAAATTATATATCTTTACCATGTACAATTTATTTCAATATCATGTAGTATGTAAACATTGTAGAATGGCTAAATCAGGCTAAATAACATATCCATTACCTCACATACTTGTTTTTTTGTGGTGATAAGATTTAGAACGTACTCTGTTAGCAATTTTCAAGTCTGTAACATATTTGTTATTAACCTTAATCATCACATTATACAGGTTGAGCATCCCTAATCTGAAAATCCCAAATCCCCCATCATATGCAATGTGAACCAGTCACAGGCACTTGGAGTTAGACCCACTGACACCACCACCCAGCCTGTGAAGAAGACTCCTGAGGAAGCTCTGCACTCCTTAGAGCACTGTAAACACAATGCTTTGAACCATGGCACCTCACAAGGCTGGCCCTTGCCACCAATGCCCATTTAGTAAGGTAAGATAATCAATCTGCAAATCAATTCCATCAAGATTCCTTTTGCAACAACTTTTTTCTTTCTTTTTAAGTGGCATGGGTCATTCTCACAACTACAGAATATGTATATTTCTCATCTGCATGTGAAACACACTCTATGATGGACCACATGCTCAGTAATCAAGCAAGTCTCAACAAATTAAAACAAAAAAACACTGAAATACACCAAGAATCCTCTTGGGCCACAGTGGAAGAAAAATAAAAATCAATACAAAGAGGAACTCTCAAAAACAAATACAGGAAAACTAAAAAATTTGCTCCCGAATGACTTTTGGGTAAAGAACAAAATTAAGGCAGAAATAAAAAAAATATTTGAAACAATGAAAATCAAGATATAACATACCAAAACCTCTAGGATGCAGCAAAAACAGTGTTAAGGAATTTTATAGTGTTAAATGTCTACATAAAAAAGAAAAATCTCAAATTAACCTAATGTGACACCTAAAGGAACTAGAAAAACAAGAACAAATTAAACACAAAACTAACTGAAGAAATAATAAAAATCAGAACAGAACTAAATGAAGTTGAGACTAAAAGAACTATACAAGGATTGACGAAATGAAAAAAAATTGTTCTTCGAAAGGATAAACAAGATCAATAAACCACTAGCTAGATTAATAATTACCCAGAAATATACAATCTCCAAAGATTGAATCAGAAAGAAATTGAAATCCTGAATAGACCGGTACTGAGTTCCAAAATTGAATCAGTAATAAAAACCTTACCAACTAAAAAAAAAAAGTCCTTGATCAGATGGATTCACAGCCAAATTCTACCAAATGAACAAAGAAGAGCTGATACCAATTCTACTGAAACTATTCCAAAATATCAAAGAGGAGGGACTCCTCCCTAACTGATTCCACAAAACCAGTATCATCCTGATACCAAAATGTGGCAAAGACACAACAAAAGTCAAAAACCACAGGCCGATATCCCTGATGAACACGGACGCAAATATCCTCAACAAAATGCTGGCAAATGGAACGCGGTAATCCACCACGATCAAGTGGGCTTCATTCCTCGGATGCAAGGATGATTCAATATACATAAATCAGTAAATGTAAAAAGAGAATTTAAAACAAAAACCATACGATCATATCAATAGATACAGAAGAAACATTAGATAAAATCCAACATCTCTTTAGGATAAAAACCCTCAACAAACTAGGCATTGAAGACAAAACTACAGTCAATATTATACTTAATGGAGAAAAGTTAAAAGGGTTTCCCCTAAAATCTGGAACAAAACAGGGAGGCCCACTTCCACCACTCCTATTCAACACAGTATAAAGTCCTAGCAAGAGTAATCAGCCACGGGAAAGAAATAAAAGGCATCCAAAGAGGAAGTCAAGTCATCTCTCTCCAGTGACAATAGGATTCTACACCTAGAAAACCCTAAAGATCCTGCCAAAAGACTCCCAGACCTGAAACATGACTTCAGTGAAGTTTAAAGTTACAAATTCAAAGCTACAAATTCAAAGTACAAAAATCAGGAGTTTGCATTAAAACAACATATTTAAGAAAAAAAATCAGAAACATTTCTATAAAACAGTAACATTCAAGCTGAAAAGCAAATCAAGAGCACAATCCCATTAACAACAGCCACACACACACAAAATCAAATCTAGGAAAATAAAAAACCAACAGCTAAAGAAGTATTTGCTTCACTTTGATCAATCATTTTTCCCTCTAATAAACTGTACTGGCTGACCAAGAAGTACTGAATTTACATTAAAAATGGGTAACTCAAAATGTTCTTCAGTCAGACCTCATCAAATATTCACCCATTACCAAACTTGCAAAATTTTTGTATCACTAAAAACAATATGGCTTTTGTAGTGATCAGCATTAGACAGGGCTCATTAACTTGATTTGAACAAGAAGGGCACAGCATTGTTTGTTTTTGTTTTTTTTGAGATAGAGTCTTGCTCTGTCACCCAGGCTGGAGTGCAGTGGCACAATCTTGGCTCACTGCAACCTCCACCTCCTGGGTTCAAACGATTCTGCCTGGCTAATTTTTATATTTTCAGTAGAGAGAGGGTTTCACCATGTTGGCCAGGCCAGTCTTAAACTCCTGATCTCAAGTGATCCACCTGCCTCGGCCTCCCAAATTCCTGGGATTACAGGCGTGAGCCACCACACCTGGCTGAATTTGAGAGTAACTTGAACAATGGTAAACAAATGTGAATGAGTATTGACTATCTCATCTAAGAGAATTTTTTCAAACTTGGATTTGCAGTGCCACAATGTCATTTCACCCAAGCAGGTCAACTATATCATAAAATTATATTGTTTCTTTTGACAACAAGAAAGATGTAATCTCTGTTAGACATATTCAGAAAGATTTGTTTTCTATATCTGGTATGATTTTTGTTTTTCTCATTAAAAGAAAAATTCCTGTGAAACAAGTTGAGAATCTAGCCACTTAAGTAATATTAGATACCTGAGTTCACTAACTTTTCACTTTCCATTCTACTCCTTACATTAGTAAACCGAAATACAAAACTCTAAGATTATTAATCTATGCCAGTCATCAACTATAAGTCCAATATTTTAACACTTACAAATAGCTAAAAATGTTGATAAAATATATCAGGCAGTATAAGACATTTTGGGAGAGGAGAAGAAAACAAACCTGGAAAACCTAGTTATAGTGCTTTGGTAGAATGAATAAGCCTTATGTCTAGAGTTAGTGGTCTGGCTTTAAGTCCCAGTTCTACTTGTATTCACCTGTGGAATCCCTGGAGAAGTTACCTAGTTTTTCTAGGCCTCAGTTTCCCCAGGCCTCCACAGGAATTCTGTGAATGAAAAACACCACCATGTATAAAAGTTAACTTAAAATGTGAAACCATACATTGAATGCACCTAGTTAGGAGGCATAATGACACTTTATACCCAAACATTAGGGAGGGAGTTGCCCACAGGCAGCCACCAAGTCCACAGGCTGCTTACTACCATGCAGAGCAATGGCTTTCACTTTCAACTTCCACCTCTGGAAGGGACACTTTTAGGAGTGCTGTAGAGGGAAGAGGGAAGAAGTCAACAATGAAAAAGAATTATTTAAGCAAAATGTCTACTTGATATAAATCAAGGGATTGCATGAGGTTCAAAGAGCAATGCCAATAGAAGCAAATTAAAACACTGATGTTTAGCATCCCTATACATATCTGTGCCCAACTAGAAATCATTAATAGCAAGTTTAAATAATCTGATTTATCAATATAAAAATCAAAAAGGAAAACAACCCATAGACTACAAAACATTATAAATAGGAATTAAACAGAGTAGCCACATACACAGCCAAAGTGACCCCATTCCCAATTCCCCACCCCCCGCCCCAATACAAGAGTACAGGTGAAGAGACAACAACAGGAATATGTTTGGGTCATTATTTTCACTTTAGGTGAAGATGTATTTGATGATCTCACTCATTGTGAGCAAACGGGAAATATACAATTAGATATATTGGAATGCTGGAACAAAAGAGAACAGAAAAAGTGGCTTCAATATGTGAGTAACGTTTGCAGTGTACCCACATAACAGATTACTGGAAACTGCTAAGTTAGTGAAACTCTGAACAAAGAGTTTGATTTTTAATTCTTAGTGATGTTATTAATGACTCAATTAAATAGCATCAAAAACCATCTGATCTTCAACAAACCTGACAAAAACAAGCAATGGGGAAAGATTTCCTGTTTAATAAATGGTGCTAGGAACACTGGCTAGCCATCTGCAGAAAGCTGAAACTGGACCCCTTCCTGACAATTTACACTAAAATTAACTCCAGATAGATTAAAGATTTAAACATAAAACCTAATACCATAAAAACCCTAGAAGAAAAACTAGGCAAAACTGTTCAGGTCATAGGCATAGGCAAGGACTTCATGACTCAAACACCAAAAGCAATGGCAAAAAAAAGCCAAAATAGACAAATGGGATCTAATCAAACTTAAGAGTTTCTGCACAGCAAAAGAAACAATCATTAGAGTGAACAGGCAACCAACAGAATGGGAAAAAATCTTTGCAATCTACTCATTTGACAAAGGCCTAATGTCTAGAATCTAGAAAGAACTAAAGCAGATTTACAAGAAATAAACAAACAAACCCATTCAAAAGTGGGCAAAGAATATGAACAGACACTTTTCAAAAGAAGACATTTATGAACCCAACAAACATGAAAAAATGCTCATCATCACTGGTCATCAGAGAAATGCAAATCAAAATCACACTGAGATACCATCTCATGCCACATAGAACAGCTATCATTAAAAAATCAGGAGACAACAGATGCTGGAGAGAATGTGGAGAAATAGGAACACTCTTACACAGTTGGTGGGAGTGTAAATTAGTTCAACCATTGTGGAAGACAGTGTGGCAACTCCTCAAGGATCTAGAAATAGAAATCCCATTTAACCCAGCAATCCCATTACTGGGTATATACCCAAAGGATTATAAATCATTCTATTATAAAGACACAAGCACATGTATGTTCACTGCAGCACTGTTTACAATAGCAAAGATCTGAAACCAACCCAAATGCCCATCAATGATAGACTGGACAAAGAAAATGTGGCACATATATGCCATGGAATACCATGCAGCCATAAAAAACAATGAGTTCATGTCATTTTTAGAGACATGGATGAATCCGGAAACCATCATTCTCAGCAAACTGACACAAAAACAGAAAACCAAACACTGCATGTTCTCACTCATAGGCAAGTGTTGAACAATGAGAACACATGGACACAGGGAGGGAACCTTACACACTGAGGTCGGTGGTGGGGTGGGTAGCAAAGGGAGAGACAGCGGGGGGGTGGGGAGGCTGGGAGGGATAACATGGGGAGAAATGCCAGTTACAGGTGACGGGGGGATGAAGGAAGCAAACCACCTTGCCAAGTATGTACCTATGCAACAATCCTGCATGATTAGCATATGTACCCCAAAACCTAAAATACTTTTTTAAAGCATTTAAAAATGCAATAGTATCTGTTATATGGAGTTATATACATGCAGACAGATAAAGACAGAAAAATCATCCCGCTTTCTTTACACATATAGAACTTAAAAACTTACTAGATTCCACTGTCATCTGGAGCAAACTATCAATAACATTAGACAGGAGTCCTTTACTGGATATTCTTAGATGACTTAATATTACTGGAACAGCTTGATACTCTAAAAACAAGGTTTTTCCTTCTTCTGTCTTCAAGTCCAAACAAAGAGAATCAAATGCCTGAGCCAGGTAATCAGCTGGAAAATAGTATGTACAATCAACTGCAGTTTTGCTAGTCTAGGTGGCAATCAGAAACAGAAGGTAAAAAATCAATGTCATTACTCTAACAAACTCAAAAGAGAAACAAAAATTAAATAAGAGATCACAGTCTAAATTTAGATTCTAACTAATTTGTCAGAACTCAAATGGGCAAGGAGAGAGGAGACATTATGACTGGGTAAATTTCATTTAGAATTTTCCTGTTTTACCACCAAAATAACAAATAAGCCCCATTTTTTAATACTAAAGAAGTCCCAATATTTAATAGTAAGGAAGAAACACAATGCTTATTAGTAAGTATCACAAATAATGTGTATTTTCCATATTTGATAACTACTACATGCTTTCAAAAACTTCGTATTTCTATCTTTATAATAGCTTTCTAAGATTTTATGTTTTTTGTTGCCGTTTCTAAATGTTTACCTACTTCAAAGTGTAACTTTATAAAAACATGCTAAATAGACTTTAAGGATTTCTGCCTCCTAGTAAAGCTGAAACAAAAGGCTATTCAAAGATAACTTCAGAAGACTGAATATGCTCTGGTGTGTCACTTTTCATGATACATCTGCCATTAAGAATGGCAGCAAGATTTTACCCAGGTCAGCACTGTGATGACTGCTGAATCAGAATTCCTGAAACTTTCTTAAGGACGTCTCACAGATGACTGGGAAACCTGTAAGTCCAGGATTGGGAAGCACTAATTTAACCAGAATCAAGGCAAATGAAATAGTAAGACACTTGCATCATTACACTTCAGTACACTATACAACCCAAGTCCCTACTCTTACAACAAGTCTTACCTTGTGATTTTAATGTACAATAATCAAGTTTTCTAAAACTCTCCTTTCAAAATGTTATTCAAAGGAATAAAAAACTGTTCACGCTATCCAAGTCATAGTTAATTTTTATACTGAGATTTCTGTCTAAAGAAGAAGATTCAAGAGCACCATGAAACACTGAAAGTACAACAGAATCACCATATTAAAATGGACTCTTTTCTAGCCTCATGTTGCATTTCTTCTTTGCTGTTTCAGCTTACATAATAAATAATTTAAAACCCTGGTTATTAAGAATTAGAAATTGAGAATAACTTGTGTGAAGCTGAAATACATATGAAACTATGTTGAGAAATTAAGAACTGTGTCTCTGGATCAATTTATAGTACACTCCATTTTTATCACTGGTAGAATTTAGTCAAGGAACACTAACATTACTGTACTTAATTTTGTGGTTTAAAAAAACATTGTAAATAAATGCGTATTAAGTTAAAGTTGCTAGATTCTGTTCAGACTCGCCTTATTTAGAAATATCGGTTTTTTTTTTTTTTTAGCAACAACACAGGTAGGAGAGTATAGACGGATGAAGCCTGAAAGCAACGCTTTACCGAAAAAGTTTTATCACAGTGCCACCTATTGTATTTGACACGAATTATTCTTAGTATATAATACAAGATTAAACAGGTTAAATACTATACAGTATTTAAAAATAGGCTGACTAATATATGGTATTAAGTTTGCAAACTTTAAAAAGTTGTCCTTTATTAATTTTGAGGATTAGAAAAACTGTATATGGTTACTTTTTCACAAGTGACCTTATATTTTAGGAACAAATCAAAACTATGTCCTCATTTTAATTTTGTCTTCATTTTAATTTATTGACTAGTTCAGATTTTCTAAAAACAAGACCAATTTAACTTCTAAAAGGGTATTTTTTAAATCTTAGTTATCAATTATGTCAAAGTTGATTTCTTTTTGTTATACTATTGAATCTTTTAACAATGTCCTGACAATCAAATGTTAACCTTTTTTATTCCCTAACAAAGGTCAAACTTCAAACTATTCATCTTAATATCAAATAGGTATTTTCCATTATTTTGTTTATATGGTAAATTAAAAAATGATTAGAAAGTGTTTTGCAGAAACTCCTATCAAAAGGTGAACTCTACTGCCCACCCTTTGAATCTGGCCTAACCTTGTGACTTAACCAATAAAATGCAACAGAAACCATGCTGTGTGAATTAGGAGCCTGAGGCTCAGCTAGATACTCTTCACCTATTAACAGGCCCCTGAAGAGAGGCCAACCAAGAACAGGAGAACTTTGCCCAGCCCAGCCAAATACCCAGCTGAGCTGAGCACAAATCACCAACCCAAAGAACTGTGAACAAGTAAACAAAATGGTGGTTGAACTAAGTCACTAAGTGTATGGCAGTTTATTATGCAGGAATAGACAACAAACGTAGTCTAACAGACCTCAATTCTGATCTCAAGTAAAACCAACTCTTAAAAGTTTAATAATAATGTCTACTGATAACAATAGCAGTTATCAGTATATACAATACAATAGTATTTTAGAGACTGAGCATAACATACTGATTAAGAGTGCAGGCTAAATGTTTTTATGCCTCAATTTCCTCATTTGTAAAATTACAATATTAATAATATTGACATCTCATGAACTGTTGTAAGGATTAAATGAGTTAATATATATAAAGTGTTTGGCCTATAACATAATAAGTGCTATGTAGGTCGTTGTTATTTCTTTGGTTATCTCAGGAAGTATGTGCTCTTAGGTAGTCATAAAGTAGGCTTAAGGTAGACTTCAGCAACTGATAGAGCTGGATTAAATTAGACTCTGTCAAATACAGATTGTATCACTTCCCTTCCGCACAATTACCTACCGTTGTAAACCTCATCGCTAATATAAGGATAACAGTATTCAGAGATAAGGTATAAAGAGCTTAGCATCTGTGGTGTTAGGACATACATCTAGGTTTTCCTCTCTTGTTAGTCTTTTGTTATGATGTTGGCTGTGTTAGGCCTTAGGGGCAGGTCTCTGACCTTCTCCTGCCCTCCTTTCACTCTAATCTTTCCCAGACTTTCCAACTGTGGGTCTTAAGACCCCCTGTATCCTGGGGGACAGAATTGTGATGCCAAGAGGTACCCATAAAAACCCAAAAGAACGGCTGGGCATGGTGGCTCACACCTGTAATCCTAGCACTTTGGGAGACCAAGGTGGGCGGATCACCTGAGGTCAAGAGTTCAAGACCAGCATGGCCAACGTGGTGAAACCCCAATTCTACTAAAAATACAAAGATTACCTGGGCATGGTGGCAAGTGCCTATAATCCCAGCTCCTCAGGAGGCTGAGGCAGAATTGCTTGAACCCAGGAGGCAGAGGTTGCAGTGAGCCAAACACCATCGCACTCTAGCCTGGGCAACAAGAGCAAAATTTCGTCTCAAACAACAACAACAGAAAAACAAACAAACAAAAAAAAGAGAACTGGATTCAGAGAGCTTCTGGATGGCTGGACACATGAAGGTTCCTGGAGCATGGTGCCCCAGGGAGGGCATAGAAGTTCCATGCCCCTTCCCCTATACTTTGCCCTAAGTCTCTCTCTTCATCTACATCCTTTACAATATCCTTTATAATAAACTGGTAGATATTAAGTGTTTCCCTGAGTTCTATGAGCCACTCCAGCAAATTAAATCCAAAGAAGAGGTTGTGGGAACCTCAACTTGAATCCAGTTGGTCAGAAGTTCCAGAGGCCCAGACTTGCAACTGGTGTGGCAGGAGGCAGCCTTGGAGACTGAGCACCCAACCTGTGGGATCTGACACGATCTCCAGGTAGATCGTTTCAGAAGTGAATTAGAGCAGCTTGTGTCTGCTGCTTGGTGTGTGGGGAAAAACCTCCACACATTTTGTCACAGAAGTGGATGATTATTGTCATGTGGGAGTACAGAAAAAAACAACAGTTAAAGAGTTTTCCCTGCACAGGACTGTGGTGTCAAAACTCACCAAGTATTATATATGCTGATTCTTATATGAACAATCTATTCAATATAACCAGGTATTATCTTTATAGATCTATGTGTATTTGGATTAAGTATTTAATATTATATGTATTATCTAACACATTCGCCTATTATCCAACACATTTGCCTACTTTATATTTTCTGCTAAATTTATCAAATTTGAAACTGATATTCCTATTTCATAAATAGGAAACATCTTCTTACCAGAGTTAGGTAAGTCTATTCATGATTAAGAGTTTTTCTTATGTTTAAATTTCTAGTTCTCCCAGAATTTTTTTCAGTGTATTTATATTTAATGATAAAGTATAAACAGCTGATAAACTGGTATATCTAAATTTCATTTTTCTCCATATTTATAACCATTCTCCTAGTGGTAGTTACTAGATGATTTCTTTCCTTTCCTAGCTCTTTCACTTGGCTTCTTTGGTATATCCTGAGATTACACCAATTGAGATCCAACAGTAGCCTTTCAACTTCCAGCCTACTCAGGCTCTCTGGAGCATCTGATAATGAGGAGGAAGCACACGTTGAAAAGGAATCAGTTGATCCGCTCCTGCATTTGATATTGATGTAAACTTGGAGCCACTCACCTTTCTTACCATTAATTTCCTCTCTCTCTCAAACGTGAGGACAGAGAATGTATTCCTCAGAGTAACGTTAATCTTCATATGCTATTTCAAAGTCACCTCATAAACTCTAAGATCGTATTTCCCAAATTATCTTCCTTAGAAAATTAGTTCTGTATATTGCTTTCTCACAAAGGTTTGAGAGTTAAATACGTTTGGGAAATGCTGCATATATACTCAATATACTCAAGTTTTGGAGATTTAGAATGCCCACTAGAACGTTAATGAACTTTGCTTATCCCAAAATTTCCCAAACATTTTAAACTGTAGACCCCAATGACTCCTCCTTTATTTTCTTGAGGTGCATCTATTATTTAGCCCAAAGAGCTGCTTTCCCATGAAATGAACTGCTAAGATGTCCCATAAAAACATGCAAATGTCTTTTTAAAGTAGTGATTAAAGGATCAGGGGACCTCTCTGGATTCTCATTATTTCCTATTGAAGCTGGTACCGTTTTTAAATCTCCAAAGCTCCCATCTATGCTGGAGAGGATGTGGAGAAATAGGAACGCTTTTACACTGTTGGTGGGAGTGTAAATTACTTCAACCATTGTGGAAGACAGTGTGGCAATTCCTCAAGGATCTAGAAACAGAAATACCATTTGACCTAGCAATCCCATTACTGGGTTTATATCCAAAGGATTATAAATCGTTCTGTTATAAAAGAACACATTTGACATGATTCTATGTTCTTAAAAAAATGACTTGCACAGGGAAGCAAAGTCATTAATTCCATAAATAATATGAAGTGCCAATTTTGATTCATTTCTGGACTTCCTATTCCTACTGTCCTATTTTGATATATTAAATCAATTATTACTCATTTTGTGTCATTACATATTAGGATTGTTTCAAAGTCGGCTAAGCCTCTGCCCCAGTGTTATTGTTTTATTTGTTTTAAATCATTGCATTTGTTGCAATTTTTTTCCACATAAATTTCCCTATCACTTCCTCAGTTTACACAAACTATATTAGAATTTTAACTGGTATTATACATTAAGCCATGTAGGACATCTTGTTTTTAAAATACTTGGTCTTCATAGGCAGGAAGAATAAAAGTTCTTTATTTCTGATATTTAACTTCAGCAACAATCTTCACCAACCTATTCATTCATCATTTATCCATATTCTTATGCCCTGTTATATTTCTTCAAAAGCCCTTGATTAATATAGCGTATCCACAAATCGATGGTTTTCTCCACTCCTTCCCAATAGTCATACTTCATTTTTTCATGGCTCATTACAGATGTCCAAAACTGTCTTGCACACGAGTCGTGACAGAGAGCACCTAATTTCCTTCTATTTCAAATAAATATCCCTTATTGCTTTTTTGTTTTTGTCATTTTACAAGAAATGAATATTATATGTTATTAAATGATATAATATGTTGATACATTATTTTAAACACCTTTCTTAGTTAAATGATCAATAATTTTTCTTATATTAAATTGGCTTTAAATTCTTGATACTAACCTTATTTGATCTTTGGTGAATACATGTTGTAATGTGTGGCTATGGTCTGTCAGCTAAAATTCTTATTTAGAATTTATTTACCTGTGGGTATGTAAGTATGTATGTATTTTTTTTAAGATTCAGAGGTAGGCCAGTGGTGAACTTTATTTTGGGCTAATCCCTGCTTCTCATAAGTGGCTTTTCATACACTTATCACCTAGTTTATTATAATATTGAGAACCATAACCATAAGGAGACAAAATAATTAAGAAGGCAAAGTTATATGGTTTTTTGCTTTTTCATTAATTCCATACCATCAGGAGTAACTAAGTAAAACATATGTCAAAGAAAGAAGTCAAATTAAATTACTGTCATTGCCCATTAATAAAAACAACAATCTGAGTCATATAATTTAACAGGGAAGACAGAAAGATAATATATTAATTCCCTGGCTACACTGGCATAACTCACTTTAACAAAAATTATCATATTTAATAATCTAAAAATATAACTAGTTATAGTTAAATATTAAACACATGATAATTAAGGCCAACTTTCAAGGATTTCTAATTCATCCACTTCTTTATTCACTATTATACATGAAGCACTACGCTAGGTGCAGGCTCATTATAAACAAGTTTTCTCTTCTTTTTCTTTTTTTTTTTTTAAGATGGAGTTTCACTCATGTTGCCCAGGCTGGAGTACAGTGGCACGATTCCGGTTCACCACAACCTCCACATCCTGGGTTCAAGTCATTCTCCTGCCTAAGCCTCCCGAGTAGCTGAAATTACAGGCACACATCACCATCCCCAGCTAATTTTTTGTATTTTTAGTAGAGATGGGGTTTCTCCATGTTGGTTAGGCTGGTCTCAAACTCCTGACCTCAGGTGATCTGCCCACCTCAGCCTCCCAAAGTGCTGGGATTATAGGCATGAGCCACTGCGCCCGAACACAAACAAGTTTTTTCTTCAAAAAACTTAAAAGCTAGTACAAGCACTAAAAAACATTTTCTGTAAAAGGCCAGATGACAATATTATAGGCTTTGGGGGGCCATACAGTCTCTGCTGCCAACTACTCAAGTCTGTCACTGTAGGGCAAAGAGTCATAGACAGTATACAACAAATGAGCACGGCTGTGGAAGAAAACTTCACTTAACAAAACAGGTGGTAGGCCAGATTCTGCTCATGCACTAGTTTGCAAATCCATTCACCAGTGGAAAACAATAAACTAACTAGCAATTTCAACTTTATGTGACAAATACAAATAGATGTAAGCAAAGTATGGGAATATGACCTAAGACAATCAAAGGCTTCTTGGGAGGAGGCAACAATCCAACTAAAGACTTCGATTTCTCAAATTCAGCAAATAAAAGTAGCTTTTTATAATGTGTAACCATTATAAAACAATTCAAATTCTCATTCTGAAAATGTACAACATATTTGATTATAAAAGAATTGCTTTAATATATGATATTCTCTACTGTTTCTCAAAATTATACCATAAGCACACTTGAAAGCTTACCTCGAGTGACTGTTTTGAGAACAATTAAGGTTGATAAAAATCTCAATGGCAAATTGGAGCTCTTAAAGAAAGCAGCTGTCTTTGGTTTATTCTCCACAGAATGCTCTAAAGAACTATCCTGGATCCCTTTAGTTACCACTCCTTTGAAAATGTCTTCACCCAATCTCCTCAACGTTGATGTCATAGTCAAGTGCTGTTAAAAATACGTACAATTTTAGTATATTTATTCATGTTCAGAATATATCTTTTTTTGTTTTTTTGTTTTGTTTTTTTGTTTTTGAGACAGTCTTGCTCTGTCGCCAGGCGCCAGGCTGGAGTACAGTGGCGCAACCTTGGCTCACTGCAACCTCCGCTTCCTGGGTTCAAGCGATTCTCCTGCCTCAGCCTCCCAAATACCTGGGACTAGAGGAGTGCGCCACCATGCTCAGCTAATTTTTGTATAGTTAGTACAGATAGAGTTTCACCGTGTTGGCCAGGGTGGTCTCGATCTCTTGACATCATGATCCACCCGCCTCAGCCTCCCAAAGTGTTGAGATTACAGGCATGAGCCATTACGCCTGGCCTTTTTTCTTTTTTTTGAGACACAGTCTTGCTCTGTTGCCAAGCTTGGAGTGCAGTGGTAAAATCATGGCTAACTGCAGCCTCAAACTCCTGAGCTCAAGCAATCCTCCTACCTCAGCCTCCCACTGGGACCACAGGCACTCACCACCATACCCGTTTTTGTTGGGTTTTTTTTGGTAGAGGTAGGGGTCTCACTAAGTTGCCACGGCTGGTCTCAAACTCTTGGGCCTAAGTGATCTTCCCACCGTTGCCTCCCAAAATGCTGGGATTACAGGATTATGAGCCACTGAGCCTGGCCAATAACTATTTTAAATATTAAATCAAATATATGTATTAAAAGTAAGTGAATCGTGGCTAATTTAAAAAATGAAGTTGAAAATATGCAAAATTGGAAAGTGAGTTTTATTGTCAACATAAAAAATTATTTAAGTATGACTGTATATTTTTCTAAAACATGTAAGAACATAAAATCAAGCTATATTTCTGACACAGAAATATCCAGGGAACTTCAGAGGTGGACTACCTACTCTCTCAGTTGCTGATTGCTTTACCATCAGTGAAAACCAGCTTATCAGGCACATCTTTCTGTGTTCACTTATGAAATGATTATCACTGCCCTCTGCTCACTCTGACTACAAAAATCATAGTGACTCCAAAAACTTTTAGCAATTTCTAAACAGTAAAATACTGGGTTGGAATCATGGATGATTCTCATGGAGAATTAAAAAAAAGAAGGGCAAAACAGAAATAGTGTCATGAAACTACTTCTAAAATAATATATGATCTAATGGTATTTGATATAGCTATTAAGAATCAAATGAAAGGAAAGCATTTCAAACTGTTGCAGATCAGCATGTTCAATCCAGATTTAGAAACAACTTAAAATTTCCTTTATTATGACTCAATTACCAAATCTCATGTGACTGAGTTTTATAGCAGTTTTCCCATCTGCATGGAAATTTGTGAACAACTGGTTCCTAACTCAGTATTGATCCTGCAATGTGTTAAATTTCTGCATGTAAAATTAAAAACAAATCTACTGAGGTTTTGCGGGTGTCAAAAGTTCAGTGGTGAGACACACAAGCAGTGCAATCTAATTTAATATACTGTTAATACAATCTTAATATTATTAGAAAAAAATAATACAGAAGTGTTTTTAAACTTACGTGTAAAAAATAGAAAAAATGTTCAAAATTCTACTTACAATAAGTGTTTTAATATGGCAGGATTAAGGTAAACTTTTTTTGTTTTTAAAATTATCTCTAATGCTTTACTACTACACTTTTATAATGAAACAAATAAAAATTTAAAAAAATATGGACAGTATTTACCTTTAATTGAAGGAAAAGAGAAAAAAATCCAAAATAACACTCTGGGTTGTTGCTGAAGCTTCGCCTAAGGATGCTAAAACTTTTTGCTGAAGCAAATCTAGACCCAAAATATCTAGTTTTCAATCTGAGATCACCCATCATTCCAAGAACCAGAAAGATTTCAAACTGAATGAAAAAAAGACAATCAATGGCTGCAAACACCAACAGCACAGAATGTTAGAATTGTCTGACAAAGATTCTAAAGCAGCCATGACAAAAGGATCACCTGCATGCACTTTTAGAAAATCTCATCAAAGAAATAGAAAACATTACCAAAAAAGACACAGAAAAAGAACCAAGTAGATATCTCAGAACAGGAAACACAATAACAGTCTCAACAACAGAATGGAGGAGAAGGATGAAAGGATAACTGGAAAATAAAACAACAGAAAACACCCAACCTGAACAACTGCAAACAATCTGGAAAAATTACAAAAACAACAACAACCAGAACTTCAAGGAACAACAAAACATCTAAAATCATGTCATTAGAGTCCTAGGAAAGGAAAAATCAGGTAGGGTTGAAAAAGTACTTGAAGAAACTGGGTGCGGTGACTCACGGTCATACTCCCAGCACTTTCAGAGGCCAAGGTGAGAAGATCACTTGAGCCTAGGAGTTCAAGAGCACCCTGGGCAACACAGGGAGATCCTGTCTCTACAAAAACAAAAAATTAGCTGGGCAAGGTATCACATGCCTATGGTCCCAGCTTGAGCCCAAGAGGATGAGGCTGCATTGAGCCATGATTGCGCCACTGCACTCCAACCTGGGCAACAGAATGAGACCCTGTCTCAAAAAAAAAAAAAAAGAAAAGAAAAGAAAAAGAAAAAAAAAGAAAACATACACATGCACACAAAACATGAACTTGAAGAAATAATAACTGAAAATGTCCTGGACTTGGCAAAAAAATATTTAACCAAACAGGCTAAATATAAAGAGATCAACACCAAGACTCATCATAGTCAAACTTATAAAAACTAAAGATAAATGTGTGTGAGAAAAACGACACCTTACATATATGGGGAAAATAACTCAAATGACAGTAGATTTCGCATAAGAAACCATAGAGGGCAGAAAGAATTGGCACCTTTTTCAAGTACTGAAAGTAAAGAACTACCACCCTAGAATCTGATACCCAGTGAAAATATCCTTCAGGAATTAAAAGAAATCAAAATATGTTAAGAAAAACTAAGAAGATGTGTCATCAGCAAAGCTACTCTAGGCCAGGCACAGTGGCTCACACTTGTAATCCCAGCACATTGGGAGGCCATGGTGGGTGGATCACTTGAGGTCAGGAATTCAATACCAACCTGGCCAACATGGCAAAACCCCGTCTCTACTGAAAATGCAAATATTAGCTGGGCATGGTGGTGGGAGCCTGTAATCCCAGCCACTTGGGAGGCTGAGGCAGGAGTATCACTTGAACCTGGGAGATGGAGGTTACAATGAGTCAAGATGGTGCCATCACACTCCACCCTGGGGGACAAGAGTGAGTCTTCATCCCTACCCCAAAAAATCCTAAATTAAAATAAATGGAATATCAAGAAGAACTATTAGAAAAGTTATACAAAGAGATACACTCAATAAAGTATGGATAAAGAAAAATAAAATTCTAAAAAATGTTCAAGAAAGCAGAAAAAAGAACCAAAGAAATGAAAATGAGAAACAAAAAGAACCACCCAGTAGTTAAAAAAATAAAATTATAGCTTAAGCCTAACATATCAATAAGTACATTACATGTAAATGGCCTAAAACACCAATTAAAACACAGGGCTTGACAAAGTTTTTCTAAATCCAGCTATATGATGTTCACTTAAAAAAAAAAAAAAAAACTCATTCTAGATAAAAGCAGGTCAAAAGAAAAAGACTGAGAAAAGATATATTATCAGAACATGAATCAAAGGAAGGCAAAAGTTTCTCTATTAGTATCAGATAAAGAGATGTCAGAGGCAATGCAAATGATCAGAGATAGAGAAGGACATTATAAAAAGCTAAAAAGGGCAAATCCACCAAGACGACATAATCCTAAATGTACAAGCACAAAGCAACAAAGTTATAAGATATGTGAGGCAAAACAGATGAAGCTTATAACATATACATCTACAATTATACCTGGAGACTTCAACATCCATCTATCTCTCCATATTTGATAGAACAGGACAAAATATCAGCAAGGATACAGAAGAACTCACAAATAACGATCAACCAACAGGATCAAATTGACATTTATGCAACACTCCACCAAACAACCAAATATATATTCTCATCTGTAAAACAAACTCAACAACACAACTAAACTAGAAAAACAGAAAAATAACAGAAAGACTCACAACAAACTTCTAAAGAATTCAAGGGTCAAGGCAGGCGCAGTGGCAGGAATCGCAGCACTTTGGGAGGCCGAGGTGGAAGGATCACTTGAGGTCAACATGGTGAAACCCTATCTCTACTAAATGAAAAAACACAAAAATTAGCTGGCATGGTGGTGGGCACCTGTAATCCCAGCTACTTGGGAAGCTGAGGCAGGAGAATCACTTGAGCCTGGGAGGCTGAAGTTGCGGTAAGCCAAGGTTGTGCCGCTGAACTTGAGCCTGGGTGACAGAGTGAGACTCTGTCTCAAAAAGAAAAATAGAAAAAAACAAATGAAACAAAGAGATGATCCTTTGAAAGATCAGTAACAGAGAAACAGAGAAACTTCTAGCAAAAAAGACAAAGAAATAAAACACAAATTATCCTTAACAAGAAGGAACCAAGGCTATCACTACAGATACTGAAGACATCAAAAGGATAAGAGAATACTATGAAAAATTCCACACTCATAAATTTGCATACATTTGAATTGTTCAATTCCTTAAAAAGGACAAACTACTACAAATCATCAATATGAATTACATAACCAGACAGCTCTCTAACTATTAAAGAATTTAAATTCGTAATTTAAAACCTCCCCCAAAAGAAATCTCATCGAGACAGTTTCACTGAATTATTCTACCAAATGTTTAAAGAAGAATGAACACTAAGTCTACATAATTTACTCCAGAAAATATAAAGGATAAGACACTTCCCTATTCATTTTATGAACTTAATATTGCCCTGATAAAAAACCAAAGAAAGTTCAAAATTATAGACAAATATCTCTCATTAATATAGAAACAAAAGTCCTTAACAAAATGTTAGCAAATAGAATTCGCTAATATAGAAATATATAAAAAGAATTAACATCACAACCAAGTAGGTTTTATTTCAGAGATGCATGGCTAATTCAATATTTCAAAGTCAATGTAATTCATATTAACAAGTTAAAGATGAAAAAGAACATGTGATCTTCTCCATCAATGCAGAAAAAGTAAAAAATTTCAACAGCAGGATTTTTAAAAACTCGGAAAAATAGGAATACAGGGGAACTTGATTAAAAATAACTATGAAAATACTACAGCTAATATTATACGTAGTGATGGCAGAATGAATGGTTCCTCCTATTTTTTTTCTTTTAGGACGGGGTTTCTCCATGTTGATCAGGCTGGTCTCGAACTACCAACCTCAGATGATCCACCTGCCTCGGCCTCCCAAAGTGCTGGGATTACAGGTGTGAGCCACTGCGCCCAGCTGGTTCCTCCTAAGAGGATGAACAAGGCAAGGATGACCGCTGTCACCACTCATATCGACATACTGTTAGAAACTCTAGCTAATGCAGTAAGGTTCGAAAAGGAAATTAAAGGCATATATATCAAAAAGAAAAAAAAACACTGTCTTCATTTGTAGATAACATGATTTTCTATGTAGAAAATCCTGGCCGGGCGCAGTGGCTCATGCCTGTAATCCCAGCACTTTGGGAGGCTTAAGGCAGGCAGATTACCCGAGGTCAGAAGTTCAAGACCAACCTGATCAACATGGAGAAACTCCGTCTCTACTTAAAATACAAAAAATTAGCCAGGCATGATGGCACATGCCTGAAATCCCAGCTACTGGGGAGGCTAAGGCAGGAGAATCACTTGAACCTGGGAGGTGGAGGTTGCAGTGAGCTAAGATCATGCCACTGCACTCCAGCCTGGGCTACAGAAGAAGACTCCATCTCAAAAAAGAAAAGAAAAAGAAAATCCTGAGGAAGCAGAAGCTTTAAGAAAACTCCTAAAACTAATAAGATCAATGTCACAGTATACAAAATAAACAAATATCAATTTTATTTCTATACATTATGAATGAACATGTAAACATCAAAAGTAAAAAGACACTACCAATCAAAATTACTCAAAAAATTTAAATACTCAGCAAAAATCTAAACAAGAATGCAGCAGTTTTATAATAAAAACTATACAACATTGATAAATTAAAGTTCTAAACAAATAGACATTTTATGTTCATAAAAATTGGAAGATTCAACAAAGGAAAGATGTCAATTCTTCTCAAATTGATAAGTAGTTTTTACACAATTCCTATCAAAATCCCAGCAAGATATCTTACACACAGGGAAGATTATTCTAAAATACAGAGAATATATTCAAAACAGATATTGTGAAACAAGATCAAGAAGTACTATTAAGTGGAGTATTACTTGAAGATAAATTCCTATTAACCAATTACCTGTGCTCCAGCATCTAGCTGCCTTAGGGACCAATACATAAATTTTACAAAAGGCTCATGAAGTTTGGTGTTCACAAATGGCATCCACTGTAGCTGCTCTGTCATCAGAGGCAAAAGCTAAAGATAAAATGATGGAAAATAAATATAAAGGCACAGTATTTTTTAATTCTGAAATCAATTACCGCAATTTTCCAAAATTAACTTTAAAAAAAAGTTATCCAACAAAAAAACCTTCACTTTAAAACTATATGCAATACAATTTAGCAATATATATCTGAAGTTTTATATATGCATTTTCTTTCATCCAGCAATAACAGCACATCTAGTTTAAGGAGATTAACCTACACGAAGATACTCTCTGAACCTTAAATGGTTAAATAAATTTACAGTACATATGTAACCATTAAAAATGATAACCTAGATTCACATTTATTGCCATGGTATATTCTGGGATGAAAAAAAGGTGTTTACAAGGAAGCAAATGGAATAAAAATCTCATTTACATAAAATATGTCTATATAAATTTATATTGAAAAAGATATATGAAAGGATTATTTTTAAAGCCAGACTTCAGAAACTGGAATAATATTTACTTTTTTTACGTGTCTACATTGCATGCATATCTTAATATGTTAATTTATAAAAATAATATTAAAATGTTTAAAGATGTCTATGAACTTTGCTTCAAAATGGTATCATTTTGCTAAATGATTTCAGGACCATTAAGATATATTCTAAGGCTCTAACAGAATATTCCCACTCCTGAGATACCAGCCTAGGAAAATCATTTGAAGAAAATCCCTCCAAAAGCCATGTACAAATATATTTATTGCTATACCGTTTATAAGAATACAAACCTGAAAGTAATTGTACAGGAATAGAAAAATGGTTATTCAACTGTATAAAGATTCTTTGGACTAAGATTATGAGTATATTGTGTTTATTTAGATATATGTATTTTTAAAATTTTTCTGGAGCCAGGAGTGGTGGCTCATGCCTGTAATCCCAGCACTTTGCGAGGCCAAGGAAGGTGGATCACCTGAAGTCAAGAGTTCGATACCAGTCTGACCAACATAGAGAAACTCTGTCTCTACTAAAAATAATTAGACAGGTGTGGTGATGCATGCCTGTAATCCCAGCTATTTGGGAGGCTGAGGCAGAAGAATTACTTGAATCCAGGAGGTAGAGGTTGCAGTGAGCCGAGATCGCACCATTGACTCAAGCCTGGGCAACAAGAGTGAAACTCTGTCTCAAAAAAAAAAAGTTTGTATATTAAGATGTTTTGACATCTTAAAAAACCTTTCCAGCGGGGGAGAGATTGTCCCTCCCTGGACCAGCCAATTCTTAAATATTGTAAAGTGCTCAGCCCAGAGTATGCCTCTGATAGACAAATTAACCAATTCAGAGCCAGACCAATATTCTCTGCCATAATCTTACCAGAGTCACTAGGGACCACCCCTAGAGCTTAGTACCAGTCAAAATTATTCCAATTAGCCAATCGTACTTGTTCACCCTGCCCTGAATTTTCTTTCATGTGGAAACCACAATAAAGGGTCTGCCCAATGCTTTCCCCTTGGCTCCTAACTTCCTACCACCTGAGCGCTCTGGTGTCTTTAAAAAAATAAATAAATAAAAAAAATTATAGACACCTTTTAAGTTTAAAAATGTCTAAGTATTTTTATGGAACAATGAAATTTGGAAGCCATATACTCTCTTACGGTCATAAGCTCAGTAAAATTTTATATAAACTTCTCTCCCCAACTCTTAAATAAAGTCATGCATCAGTTAATGACAGAGATACACTATAAAAGAATAAATGGTAAATTCATTATCAAGTAGTAAGTGCTGTACATAACTGTGTGTGCTATATGTTTATATAACTGGCGGCACAGGTCTGTTGACATCAGCATCACTACAAACATGTGAGTAATGTGTTCTGCTACAACATCGTGACTAGCTATGATGTCGCGAAGTGACAGGAAATTTTCAATTCCATTATAATCTTTTTTTAATATTGTTTTTTCTTCATTCTATTATAATCTTATGGGACCACCATCATAAATACACTCTACCATTGTCCCAAACATCATTATGCGGCAGATGGCTGTATATTAAAAGGATTATACACCATGACTAAGTGAGATTTATTCCTGCAATGCAAAGATGGCTCAACATTTTAAAACACTAGTGTAATACACCATTTTAACAAAATGAAGGACAAAACCCACGATTATTTCAATTGACAAAGAATAAGTGCTGAACAAGATTCAACATCTTTTCATGATAAAAATATTCAACAAACTTAACAGAGGGAAACTACCTTGATATAATAAAGACTGTATATGAAAAGCCCACAGATTCTACTATAAAGGTAAAAGAATGAAAGCCTTTACTCCAAATTAGGAACAAGACAAGGATGCCCGCCTTCATCACTTCTATTCACCATAGTACAAGCCAGGGAAACCAGGTAAGAAAAAGAAATAAAAAGTATCCAAATTGGAAAAGAAGAAGTAAAATCATTTCTCTTTTCAGATGGCATGACCCTCTATGTAGAAAGAATTGTGGAATCCTAAATATTCCACAATTTTAAAAAATGTTAGAATATGCAAATTCAGCAAAGTTGCTGAATACAAAATCAATACTCAAAAATCAGATGTGTTTCCATAGACTATCAGTGAATAATCCAAAAAGGAAATTAGGAAAACTGTTCCATTTACAAATAGCATCAACATTAACAAAATACTTAGGAATAAATCTAAGCAAGTAGGCAGAAACTTATACACTAAAAACCACAAAACAGTGATAAAAAAATTAAAACAGACACAAACGAATAGAATGAAATTTTATGTTCATGGGTTAGAATACTTGGTATTATTAAGGTGTCCATGCTACCCAAAGCGATCTACAGATTTGATCAAAATCTGTACCAAAATCTCTACCAAAATCCATACACCATTCATTTACTATGGTGAACAGTATAGCACTTTTTCAAAAATTGAAAATAAAACTATCAAATGATCTAGCAATCCCATTATGGATATATGTCCAAAAGGATTGAAAGCAGGATCTTGAAGGGATATTTGCAAGCCCATATTCATATCAGCACTATTCACAATAGCCATGAGGTGGCAGCTGCCCAAATATCCATCAACGAAAGATACATAAAACTCCTGAAAGAAAACATACAGGTATCTTACTATGGTTTTGCATTTCCTTACAGATTAGTGATGTTAAACATCTTTTTATGTGCTTAGGGGCTATTTCTGTATCTTTGGAGAAATAGCTACTTAGGTTATTTGCTTGCATTTTAAAAAATAGGGTTTTTTGGTTCTGTTTTTTACTGAGTTTAAAGAGTTCCTTATATATTGTGGGTAGCAATCACTTGTCAGATACACGATTTGAAAATATTTCCTCTCATTATAGAGACTGCTATTTCACTCTGCTGATGCACAAATGTTTTTAATTTTGATGAAGTTCAGTTTATTTTTGCTTTTGTTGCCTGTGCTTTTGGTGTCCTAGCCATGTAATCACTGCCAAATCTAATACTATGAATTAGGAAAGGAAAAAGTCAAATTGTCTTTATTTGCAGACAACATGATTGTATCTTTAGAAGATCCCATCGTCTCGGCCCAAAATCTCCTGAAACTGATAAGCAACTTCAGCAAAGTCTCAGGATACAAAATCAATTTGCAAAAATCACAAGCATTCCTATACACCAATAATAGACTTAAAGACAGTCAAATCAAGAATGAACTGCCATTCACAATTGCCACAAAGAGAATAAAATATCTAGGAATACAACACAGTCAAATCAAGAATGAACTGCCATTCATAACTGCCACAAAGAGAATAAAATATCTAGGAATACAACTAACAAAGGATGTAAAGAACCTCTTCAAAGAGAACTACAAACCACTGCTCGATAAAATAAGACAGGACATAAACAGATGGAGAAACATTCCATGCTCATGGTCAGGAAGAATCAATATCATGAAAATGGCCATATTGCCCCAAAGTAATTTATAGATTCAATGCTATCCCCATTAAGCTACCACTGACCTACTTCACAAGAACTGGAAAAAACCACCTTAAACTTCACATGGAACCAAAAAAGAGCCTGCATAGACAAGACAATCCTAAGCAAACAGAACAAAGCTAGAGGCATCATGCTACCTAACTTCAAACTATACTAAAAGGCTACAGTAATCAAAACAGCATGGTACTGGTACCAAAGCAGAGATATAGACCAATGGAACAGAACAGAGGTTTCAGAAGTAACACCACACATCTACAACCATCTGATCTTTGACAAACCTGACAAAAACAAGCAATGGGGAAAGGATTCCCTGTTTAATAAATGGTGTTGGGAAAACTGGCTAGCCATGTGCAGAAAGCAGAAACTGGACCCCTTCCTTACATCTTATACAAAAATTAACTCCACATGGATTAAAGATTTAAACATAAGACCTAACATCATAAAAACCCTAGAAGAAAGTCTAGGCAATACCATTCAGGACACAGGCATAGGCAAGGATTTCATGACTAAAACACCAAAAGCATTAGCAACAAACGCCAAAATAGACGAATGGGATCTAATGAAACTTAAGAGCTTCTGCACAGCAAAAGAAACAATCATTAGAGTGAACCGGCAACCAACAGAATGGGCAAAAAATTTTGCAAGCTACCCATCTGACAAAGGACTAATGTCCAGAATCTACAAAGAACCAAAACAGAATTACAAGGAAAAAACAAACAACCCCATCAAAAAGTGAGTGAAGGATATGAACAAACAGTTTTCAAAAGAAGCCATTTATGCAGCCAACAAACATATGAAAAAAGGCTCATCATCACTGGTCATTAGAGAAATGCAAATCAAAACCACATTGAAGTATCATCTCATGCCAGTTAGAATGGCAATCATTAAAAAATCTGGAGACAACAGATGCTGGAGAGGATGTGGAGAAATAGGAATGCTTTTACACTGTGGTGGGAGTGTACATTAGTTCAACTACTGTGGAAGACAGTGGTGATTCCTCAAGGATCTACAAATAGAAATACTATTTGACCTAGCAATCTCATTATAAATCGTTCTATTATAAAGACACATGCACACATATGTTCATTGTGGCACTGTTTACAATAGCAAAGTCTTGGAACCAACCCAAATGCCCATCAATGATAGAATGGATAAAGAAAATGTGGCACATATATACCATGGAATACTATGCAGCCATAAAAAAGGTTGAGTTCATGTCCTTTGCAGGGACATGGATGAATCTGGAAACCATCATTCTCAGCAAACTGACACAAGAACAGAAAACCAAACACTGCATGTTTTCACTCATAAGTGAGTGTTGAACAATGAGAACACATGGACACAGGGAGGGAACATAACACACTGGGACCTGTTGGGGGGTGGGGGGGACTAGGAAAGGGATAG